>OY757017.1:23083433-23346688 GCA_963580285.1 Lucinisca nassula
CACTGTACGGATAAAGACGAGCATATAAGCATTTTTATAAAAAAAGAAATGCAGATTAAGTCCGAATTAATTAAAGTTATCCACCATTAATTATGTGCTACGAATTATCTTGTGCGTGGGTGCGTGTTATCCTATATTTAGCGAACCGCACTTTCATACAAAATTTTCCCTGAGAAAAAAATGAAGAAAATTTTAATATTCATTCACAACTGTTATATTTATTGATTAAACATGAGAATCAAATGCTAGGCGGTCCCTTTTAGCTTTTTTGAAAGCTACCCACGTCTGTTTTCTATGGCTATTGTTTTAGTTGCTCGAGCACTTTTGGTTGTGTTATTCATAAAAAGTAGAAGTAAAACAAAGATCAGGAATCGATACAATTAACTTACTCCACCCATCAAAGACACCAAAGGGAAAGAAACACAAACATTAAGCGACCAGACCATAATGGAAACCTAAACAAAGAAGGCTATAAGAACAGTTACTTTCCCACAAAATGGCCATATGGCCATCCAAAATAAAAAAGACACAAGTGATACACACAGTAAGTAACAAACAACAACATAAATAAACCGCCACAGAAGAACCGCCTTGGAACGGTCAGTGGAAAGATTTCCACTAGGGGGGGGGGGGGCTTAAATCGATTTTACTTGGCCACAATCCTCGCCCTTACTTCCGTCGCGATTTAGACAAATAATTTGTTCAGTCCGCATGAAGGCCTCCTAACTCATCAGTGCAACATCTCCGTGAACACAAAAAATCAAAGAACCACAGAGGTGAAACAACGGTGAGGACTCGACAGCAAGAAACCACTGAAATGCTGGAGCAAACGAAAACCAACAGTTAGACTCCGATGGGCCCGACCAGAGACAGAGCATCAGGCACCAACCAACATTACCAAGAATTATATCTCTCTAATTCTCAATAAGCCTTTACGTTGGAGCCGTCATAGAATCTGAGGCCTGGCCCACCGGCGTGCAATTAATGAGGGACGCAAAGTTGCCAACCGTGATTGGGTTAACTACCATGCATGCAGTCTGTCGTATAATATCCATAATGTACCCAATCTTTTTTTATCGAAGAATGATTTTACGACATTGGGTGCTGAAGCCATTGCGGTTATATATTTTTCTGAATTTATATACTAAGTCACCATAAAATTCGGGTTCCGATAGACCTTGTTGCAGAAGAGATTTAAGTCCAATATTGAATTTTGAAATTAAATCAAAATGGCGTCTATAAAATTTTGAAAAGGCTTTGCGTAGTTTATGGTACCGATAACCCTGATTAAGGAGTTTAGCCGTTAATAACTTATTACGAGTGTTGAAGTCAGTTGCATGACTACACACTCTTACAAATCGAATTAATTGCGAAATATAAACGCCATAGGATGGCGCACGAGGAACATCACCATCCAAAAAAGGAAAATTTACAATCTCAAAATCAAAGTCATCGCGTTTATCATAAATTTGCACGAAACAAACCCATCTGCAATAGATAGATATAAATCCAAAAACGGGGCCTCGGTATCAGAAGAATTTGCTTTATTTAACTGAAGTTCTGGGGGTAAATCTGACTGATCAAACCATCGAAATAGGTATTATCAATATTTAATAAATCATCTAAATATCTAGAAGTGGAGCGCAAAGCTTCAATAATTTCAGATTGGTTATCAATGGAAAGCGACAACATGAAGTCTCTTTCATAACAATACAAGAACAGATCAGCCACAAGAGGTGCGCAATTCGTACCCATTGGAATACCCCCAATTTGTCTAAATAACTTAGTACCGAATCTAATATAAATATTGTCAAGTAGAAAGGTGAGGGCATCACACACTTTCTGACATGACCAAAGTGCATAATTCGTATGCTCTTTAGAAGTGAAAAATGCTTCTGACATTACATGCAATATAGAGAGAATCTTCTCTGTGAAAAGCCCATTCAATTAAATCATTAAGCTTTTCTTTTATAAGATTATGAGGAAGTGCAGTGTAAAGAGTGGAAATATCGTAAGAAGTCAGACTTGAAGCACGAAAATGTCTGGATTTCAATTTATTTAAAATCTCATTCGAATTTTTTATAGACCAAAACAGATTTCTTCCTGATCTTTCAAAGACTTTATCACAATATTAATCACATGCGTTTTAATAGCAGTAAGACAGGAAGTTAATAATTTAGAAAGTTCAGTGGTAGTGCAAGAGATAGAATTTGCGTTAAACCGTGCTTTGTAAGGTCTTTTATGAAGTTTTGGTCACCAGTATAGCGTAGGAAGCTTGTCTTGGCAATCTATAACACACACAGCATACTTGGTGGCTGAATGACAAACATGTTTATCTACTATAGCTCTCTCTTCAGCTAAAGGCTGAAGTTCATAGGCCTTAGTACCACCAAGCTCCTGCTTAAGCGTGTTAACATAGTGGAGCCGTCACACAACGACGACGTTGTTAGCGACCTTGTCTGCAGGGGTCAAAACAAACTTCTTATGAAATTCTTGAATACCTAGTTTAAGATGACGTAAAGACGCCTTGGGCTTAGGAGGTAATAAGTTAGTATTTTGAGAATAGAAAGAAATGCGTTTTTCACTAGTTTTAAAATGCTAAGTTTCCAGTCCTTAAGGGCTTTATGCTCAACATACTCTCGCTTACACCATCGATTACCGAATTCATTCAAGGAAGCAGCGATTTCATCTCTACATTTACTGAAATCAATTTTAGAAGGAAACCGATATTTCGGTCCTTTAGAAATTATATTCCTTATCCTAGAATCAGGAATAATTTTTAAATTGCCAGTAATTACATGACCAGCAGCAGGATAGCAATACACTGAGTTAATAAACCTCATTGTCTACGCCCACGGGTGTATAATATATAATGATAACTTTTGCTCCGGGTGCAGTTAAGAAAAGGTCACGAGTGGTTGAATTTCCTCTTGACTGGTCATCATTATTATTTGTTACAATTAGAGTAACCCGGTAAGTACCGGAACGCTGCCTTAAGTTTATCAAATGTGCATACATGAGTTTCCTCACGCTTGCAAAAATAAACAAGTATTCGTGGGTAACATGCTGTTGACTTTGCCCTCATAATATTCATCTGTTTTCATCTTTTCGTTAGACGGCAAGCTGGAAGGTTTTTGTTTTTCATTAGGTTAAGCTAGGATGAGAAATGAAAGGTTAAGCTAGAATGCGAAATAGGAAGGTTAACCTAGAATGCGAAATGAAAGAAACCATAAATGTAGGCATATAATACAAGTAGTTGTAATTGATAGTGAGACATCGGTAATTTTTTGTCACATTGGAGAGAACATTTGGAAGTCCTGATTTGTAATCTATGCCTGTTATACACTTATATATTTATTGACACATTACTACAACATACACGTGATAAGTTTTGTCATTTAATTTCCAGTCCAGGAACTACACAGATAAGTGTGTGCTTAGCGTAACCTTAGGTTTGTATAAAGGCCAACACTTGAATTGTATGAATAGTGGAACTAAAACATGCTTTTGTTGTAATAGTATATTTAGCCAAGTGATAGGCTCATGTTTCTGATAAATTTCAAGCGATGTAAAGTTTGATGGTATGAAGGCAGTGTCAATTTCGGACACTATTTTGTTCTCTCAGGTCAGTATGTTCTATAAAAGGGCGATCCTTTAGAAGCAAAGAGTACATCACAGAACTTTGAAGTATTAAGTGAACATGTGGGGTGTCCCTTAAGTGTTTTCAAATTTCTAGAATGGAATCCATGATCCCAAAAGGGCGTGAAAAGATCAACTACACTCTGATATAGGGCAGGGAGTCGTTTGCTGGCCGCAACACATTCCCTTTACATCAGCCGTAGTGACCTTGTATAATGTTATATAAAAGCGTTATACTTTGGGAGGAAAGAATACACCTCAACTTAAAAGTATGAAGTGTATAGTTTTCTGAACCAAACTAGCTAGTTTCCGTCAATTAGGTCTCACCAGTTACGCTCTAATAGTTTCAAGGTTCCGCAAAAGAATCATTTATGCCAAAAGACAACACAATATTAACTGCACTTTGATGAATGGCAACGAGACTTTTCACGACCGCAATACATTCCCTTAACACCAGCTGGGGTGATGTTAAATAAGTTCCATAAACGGGTAAAAGTGTACAGCCAAATGTAGGTAGACAAGCGTCCCTATAAATGAATACAAATGTAAATGGTTCGGCATTATTCAATATGTTTGTATTGGGTTATTAGTAAGAATCATCGCAACATTCACATTGTCTAAGTCCTAGCCATATTTTTGTGTAAAATGATAATCCATCTATCTGTTGATCCCAGATCCGTCTACGGTAACAGGATCACCAGAGGGAGGCAAATCCTGTTCTAGAAGAAACTTACCTCAAAAACTTATTCTCCTTTATTTCCTTTGCTTCTGTCGTTGATCAAGAAAATATCCTTCATTCACAACACTGCTGTCAAACGTGGGTATTGTCCAATGTCACTTTAATCACGAGCAAATCGTGTTTATCTGACCTTGAAAATTGTTGTGAATGAAATATTTTTACACCCAATAAATGCTGTTTAGTAACGTTTGTTTACAGCAGAGTTATAATAAGCTTTTGCAGTTTTGCGGAATAGACTGCAGCCACACACAGTCTGATCTTGATCAATGTATTATTCGAAGTATATAATAATAAAATAATACTGAACAAATAAATAAAATAAAATGAAACATCATTCTCTCAGACAAGACCGAAGCACAGTGATGAACCAGCTTTGATTCAACGTCGGGTTAATGTTGAGTCGATGATGGCCCAGCACGGTGCTGTTTCTTGTCCAGCTGGTTACTAAATATTTCTAAGAACATAATTTCTATATCATATATTTATTAGTCTATACTTAACATATTGATAATAGAGGACATCATTCGATATTTTCTGTATTGATATACATGTATTTATATTATGGGCCGGTGGCCTAAAATGAAAATAAACTGATTGATTGATTGATTGATAGGCTATGTGACCTAGTGTGTGGCTATGAGTGAGAAATAAAGCCACGAGTTCATGAGCTTCGGTTACAGTATGCCTATAGCTACAGTGGCAAGAAGCCATTTGGTTTATGAGCAGAGACTCAGGCTGTATGGCCATAAGGTTGATTAAGCCCTTGGCCTATGTCTATGCAGATAGACTGGTTATAGAACATTAAAATGTATTATAATTTAGAGATTCAGCAAGTTACAATATATGGGGGAGAGACTATTGGAAGGAAATTGCAAACATATCATAATAACTATTTTTTTTATGAAATGATAACAAACATTGCCCATTGCTCTACAAATTATTGGATAAATAAGGATCTAGGGTGGGACCGTCATCAAAGAGTCCGAAGTCCGACCCACCGCCGTGCAACCAAAGAGCGAAGCAAAGTTGTCCACTGTAAAGGTGTCGCGACCAAACAAGCGGTCTGTCGCATAACATCTATGCTATAACAACTTTTCATGTATTTAGCAACAATATTTCTGAATTGACCAGAAACATTATCACTTCCTAGTATTCTTATGAATTTATAAACTAAATCCCAATAAAACTCCGAAAGTCCCGTTTTTTATTACCGGAAGCCAGCTTGTTGGAAATACATGTATGTGAGAATACGATATGTCACTTTGATGCATTGTGGATATGCCTTTAAATCCCGCGATTAATTTGCCATGTCTACGTGACTTAGTAGGATGACTCATTTGATCAGCCAACAGATGGTGAAAGCATAAAAATACTGATACCTTGTCACAGAATATAAATTATAACTGATTTCTGTAGGTTTTCTTTACAGACAGTGTAAACTTTGATACAACTACTGGTAAACGACTCGAAAGGAAAAGTGAAGAAAGGTAGGTAAGTTTCTATCTGTCTATTTCTATCTGTGTATTTACTTTATTACTATTTATTTTATTTACAGTTAAGTTTTTGCAATTTGTTAAAAACGTTGCTTTCAACATACAGTTTATCAAAAGTGGCCGTCGACTGGGATACACTTATTTTATAATTATTAATATTATTATGTTTATTATTATTATTTATTATAGTATTTTTGTTGCTGTTGGTGTTGTTGTTGTTATTACTAGAAAGGTCCGATTAATTAAAAATCAGCGAAGAACACTGAGTAACCCAATTGAAACTTAATCAACTGAAATCACGTCTATGTATAGGACTTGGAATTACGGCTACAATATGTGGCGCCCTTCTCACCCGTGATAGTTGAAAGCGGAGAGGGCAAATAAGGCCAAGCCTACCCCCAATCTAAGCCATATACAAACATGTATGTATTATGTACATATGTATGCTGACTGATATTTGGAATAACCAAATAAAAAACGGTAGTCTGTATATTCGGAAACAAGCTCAAGTTGACTTATATGACGCCATTTTTTCAAGTTGTCAGCTGATCAGAGGCGTATAATTACAGATACCTTAATTATTTGATGACTTTCGTTACGAACAACAATGCAGTAATTTCACATATAGTGTGAACTTCAAAGATACCTATATGTTATGTATGCGCGAATTTCTGACTCCCTCTATCTTGCATCTAATGTAAGAAACGCTTTATTCACTTCTGAAAAACATAAAAAGTATACTTTATGGTCATGTCACAGAACGTGTGTGAAGCTCACCGAATTCCACTTGACAATATTTACATAAGATTTGGTACCAAGTTTTTAGACAGGTTGTGGGTATTCGGATTGGTACTAAATGCGCACCATTTTAGGCTGATCTGTTTTTGCTTTGTTATCAGAGAGACTTCGTGATGACCCTTTCTGCTGAAAACCAGTCTGAAATCATTGAAGTCTTAAGTTCCACTTCTAGATATTTGGATGTTTTGTTAGATATTGATAATACCTATTTCGATGGTTTGAGCAGTCAAATTTACCCCCAGAACTTCATTTAAATAAAGCAAATTCTGTTGACACCGAAGCCCCGTTTTTGGATTTACATCTATCTTTGTAGATGGGGTTATTTCTTGCAAAAATATGGTAAACGCGATGATTTTGATTTTGAGATTGTATTTTTTCCTTTTTTGATAGTGATGTTCCTCGTGCGCCATACTATGGCGTTTATATTTCGCAATTTATTCGATTTGCCACAGTGTGTAGTCTAGTAACTGACTTCAACACTCGTAATAAATTGTTAACGGCTTAACTTCTTAATCAGGGTTTTCGGTACCATAAACTACGCAAAGCCTTTTCAAAATGTTATAGATGTCATTCTAATTTAATTTCAAAATTCAATATTGGACTTAAATATCTTCTGCAACAAGTTCTTTCGGAACCCGAATTTTATGGTGTCTTACTATATAAATTCAGAAAAATATATAACCGCAGTGTCTTCAGCACTCAATTTCGAAAAATCATTTTTCGATATAAAAAGATTGGGTACAACATAAATGTTATACGACAGACTGCATGCATGGTAGTTAACCCAATCACGATTGCCAACTCTGCTTCCCTCTTTAATTGCACGCCGCTGGGTCAGGCCTCAGATTCTATGACGGTTCCAGCGTAAAGGCTTACTGAGAATTAGAGTGATCTAATTCAATGTAACTTTGGTTAGTGCCTGATAATCTGTCTCTGGTTGGGCCCATCGGAGTCTAACTGTTGTTTTTCTTTTGCTCCGGCATTTCAGTGGATTCAGTGGCTGTCGAGTCATCACCGTTGTTTCATCTCTATGGTTGTTTGATGTTCAGTGTTCATCGAGATTTTGCACTGATGAGTCAGGAGGCTGACCAATTATTTGTCTTAATCGCGACGGAAGTAAGGGCGATGATTGTGGCCAGGTAAAATCGATTTTAAGCCCCCCGGTGGAATTCGTTTCCGTTGACCGTTCCAAGGCGGTGTTTTCTGTCGCGTTTTTTTTGTTATGGTTTGTCTTTGGGTGTTTGTGTCGCTTATATTATTTTATTTTGGATAGCCTATTGGCCATTTTTTTAGAAAGTAACTGTCCGTTGGGCTTTCCGCTATTGATGTTTCGATTAGGGTCTGCTGTTTCATGTTTGTGGTTCTTTCCCTTTGGTAATTCTGATGGGAGCTGTGGGTTAATTTTATCAATCCCTGATCATTGCCTCCACCTCTATTTATAGCATCAGTGAACAGAACTTCAATTTAACAACAGATAGTGTTAGGGCAGGCATGTCAGGATAGTGGGATAGTGTGGAAAGTGTATTTTTTTGGGGGGGGGGGGCTGTCGGACTATCACAATTATTATATGAGCTTGTGTCGGCGAGTCCTGAGTTGGATCTAGTGCGACCGGCGAGGGATCTGATCACCCTGCGCATTTGCGCAGGCTAATTGGAGCCTTCGTGTATTGCACCTACCCTTCTATAGCTTGCGGGCATTTTAATGAGAAAATGCCTACATCCACAGACTGATCCGGGTATTTGAGGGTCGCTCGTCTTTGTGTATGTTTTGTCAGGCGCTGGCTCATATAGTACATTCTCACGGCATGATCCTTGGTATAGAGGTTAATAAGTGGGCTGCTTGTCTACATTTGGCTGTCTGATTTGGCATCACGAAAACAACCCTATATAAATTGACCCCCTTGGACCCCACTTTTATATTGTAAAACTGGTGTTTACAGGGATACACCTTATTTTTCTTATTTCTGCTACAAAATATAGATTGTGGGTACTTGTTAGAACCGTCTCATCGAGGCGGTTCTAACAAGTACCCACAATCTTAGAACCGTCTCATCGAGGCGGTTCTAACAAGTGCCCACAATCTATATTTTGGAGCAGAAATTAGAAAAATATCACGATGAGGCGGTTCTAACAAGTACCCACACTCTAAATTGTGGAGCAGAAATAAGAAAAATATCACAATTTTTCATCTTAAAAATTTCATTTTTTCGGCGACAAAGGTGATAATGTATCTGTATAGGCGTGTTTTCGTAATGGGATTATTATTCATGGAGTAAATGCGGGTTGCATTAGAGGGTTTAGTGTATATGATGGCATCACTCTCGGTGGCATTACATTGCATCCTCAGTGCGGAATTATTAAATAATGGAAATGTATGTTGTGTACGAGAAGCGAATGCTTTAGAATTAACTGAACAAGTCTTTAGTATGTGTAGGTGTGTGTTTTTGGATGTATGTGTGCTTGTACAGTGAAATTCCAATACTAAGACCAATCTCAAAGGTGGCCTTCCACTAGAGCAAACTGGATGTAGAAAACAGAAAGAAAATGTACCCGATACCTTCTAAATATGCTTTTAAAAGCATATTTTGCTTCGTATAAGGTGATCTTTAAAGCGGATTTGTTTTGGTTTTAAATACATGTATGTACATTGTTTGCGTTTTGTGTGTTTGGGGTTTGAATAATGAGTATATTTATATCTGACTAACACCAGCTGATTCTGCAAAACGGATGTTATTTTTTGTGTGTGTAATAATACTCATGTTGGGCGAAAGTGGGAGAGACAAGAACAAAAAAGAAAGAAAAGTAAAGTAACCAGCATATTAATCTACTATACTATGAGTTGGTACGAGAAATAAAACAAAATACACAAATCAGCTGAACGGTTTGATATAGCACTCGTGTTTCTACACAGTGAATTGATAGGCATGTAAATGCCCCTGGGATCTTCATCGCCCTGCACATCGGGGCATGGTAAAATAGATTGGCTGCACGGGGCTTCAACACAGGGCTGAAACTTACCACACATGAGAATTTGTAAACCGCTTTTGACTTAGCCTCCCTAGGCAAAGTGATGTGAGTCGGACCGTCTTTTTGGTTTCATTTGGCGGTTGAGTTTGAGATGTCATTTCATCCCAGTTACGGGTAAAAGGCACAAAAAATTATAAGCAACGTCTCCAAAATGGCCTAAATTGTACTGACGGGGACTTTAAACCTCAATTCAAACAAAGACACAAAGCTTCCACGCAGAGCTAAAACCGACCAAACTTGAATACTAGTAAACTGTGTAGGTCTATGTTTGCTCAGGAAAAGTGATGCAAGTTTGACTACATTTTCAACCAAAGTGGTTTCTTTTGGCGGTAGGGCTTGAGATGTCATTTAATCTTTTTGTCTGGTAAAACCCCCGTAAACTCTTAACCAGACCATGACCTTTATATCTATCTACTGTTATTGCGCTCAGTCAGTTTAACCATTACTCGCAGGTATACATCCCAGACTCTCTGTGGCGATTTATTTATGTTGTTGTTTGTTACTTACTGTGGGTATCACTTGTGTCTTTTAATTTTGGATGGCCATATGGCCATTTTGTGGGAAAGTAACTGTCCATATGGCCTTCCTTTGTTTAGGTTTCCATTATGGTCTGGTCGCTTAATGTTTGTATTTCTTTCCCTTTGGTGTCTTTTATGGATGGAGTAAGTTAATTGTATCAATTCCTGATCTTTGTTTTACTTCTACTTTGCAGGATAATGCCTCCATAATATTCAATCGTGTAATTTCGGTAGGGATTTTAAACTGCACCCTTTATAGGGGTGTTACGAGATGGAATAGGAAACCTCTCTGGTGCTTATGCACATCTAAATTATTTTAGTAGATATATGGTAGGGCGGTGCGAGTGAAATATTTTAGGTGAAATATGGTACGCAAACTGTGCGGCTCCATGAACAAGTCATGCACATATCATACGATGTATGCATGGGTGGTTTATAGAGAGCTGTTTTTACAATACAGGGGGCCGCTAAAAGGCCGAGTCCTATAGAATTTGCCTAAAAATCGCCAACCGCCAAATTGTGCCATATATGATTTTTATTCCCGTCACGTGTTGTGAGGGTGTTCGTTTTAACAGGAGTCATGGCATTGATTTATAGGGTCGTTTCATCAATTTTTCCTATGGGAAATATACTATTTGAACGCAAATCCATTATCTACTCGATTTTTGCTATCTGGCTTTGTTTGTGGCCGGTATCTCCACTTCGCCACGAACAAAGCAAGGTAATATGAGTGGGCATGATTTTCTGGTAGTATTCATAGATATATAAACCCTGAAAAAAGCGAACACTTTAGCAGCAGGTCAAGTTGTAAGAGTGAACACAACATTGTGACGGGGAAATAGAAAGTATATTGAAATGTATGTTTTGTGACTCGTTTCTAGTCCCGTTATCGTAATTTGCAGGCACAACAGTGTGTGACCTGCTGCTCCCTGCTTCATAGCAGCAGGTACTGGTACGACGCTAGGCGTTAGGGTCCAGCAAGGGCGGACAGACCGCCGTAATCAGCGCCTACCAGGGTAGAAGCAGAATATAAATCATTGTTCGTTGTAAACAAATGTGAGACCATGGAAGAGGTCAACTTACCTGCAGGTTATTTGGACGATCGCTAAACCCCTGATCGGCAAACGTGATCGCTAAATCTATGATTATCAACTATGTTGATAGACTAGTTCTACTAGTTCGCGAGAGGAAGTTTCACGCGAGTGGGGGATTCACCCTGGGGGATTCACCCTAAGTTATAAACTGGCCAGTCGCGTCTTGTGTTGTTTCTTTTTTTGTTTTTGTTGTTGTTTTTGGTTGTTTGCTTCTGTAGGTATTCACGTCACCCGTTCCGAGCACAGAACATTGTTTTGCCTTCGGAGAGGACGTCGTGAGTTGGCTACAGAAGCAACAAATTGTGATGTTTTGTGTTAGTAAGTGTTGTATGTAGATACTGTAAATAATTCATGTCATTCATTTAACATCTTTCTTGTGCCTTACCCCACAGCTGCCCGTACGCCTGTCAGAGATCACGCTCGGTTGTCTTGTCAGCATGGGGGTTTGCGGGACGCCGTAAACCCACATGTAACATTTGGTGTCAGTGAAGTGAGGATTTGATCTCTGGCTGGTGTTCCCGGCTGTGGAACAGCACATTGATACTCTGAATCATCAACTTTAAAAAAAAAAAAAAATGCATTGACAGCCACATTTAGAAATTAACTATAATCTTCCTTCCTGCGTTGATGAAGTGCGAAACCCATGTATTCAACTGAATGGATACTGACAAGTCGATAATTTCTGAGCAGGAAGGCAAGGCAAACCCCACTTTTTCTTGGTAACGAAAAATTTAAGTAGACCCCACTTAATTGTGTTACCTGACATTCTACTAAGTTAAACTGGAGTTACTAATTGATCTTACCCACACATGGTTCTGACGTAGTGACGTTAACAATTTACTGACGTTGACATAACGGTAGCGTTAATATTTACGCTGTGGCTTGAGGTTAGGTATGACGTAACAGAAACATTAATGGTGACTTGTTGTGATCGGAGTTTTGTAATGTGATAAAACTTCGGATTGTAGCATTTTACTGTAAACGTCGTCAGTTTATGACGTCATATTAGACTACCAGTACGCAACGTCATACTGTGCTGAAAGCATTTGACATTTCAAATCGCATGTGCTTTAATAACTAACGTTTTAGTTAGATTAACGCGTATAACACATATCTTAACGTTTTAGTTAAGCCCATTCAATCATCACTGATCATAACTGATCAGTTTATAGTGGTTTTGATAGTAACGTGAGATTTACGTTATCAATAATGGAGCGTTTAATGCAAATGGGAAAGGACTTAGGTTATGAGGGGAAGGAGTTACAAGGTTTTGTTAAAGAGCAGCAAGATATTGAGCGGGCAGAAAGGCAAGAGCAAAGGGATTTAGAAAGGTTAAGGTCTGAAGAAAAGGAAAAGGAAAGGGCAGAAAAAGAAAAGGAAAGGGCACATGAACTAGCTAAGTTAGAAGTAGAAGCAAAGGAAAAGGAAAGGGTACATGAACTTGAAATGGCACGCATTAAGACTGAAAGGGAGGCAAAAGAGATTAGTGAGGCCCATTTAGAACAAATAAAACATGGGTTTGAGCTACAGCACCAAGAATTAAGGAATCAGTTAGAAATGCAGAGAGCGAAGCTCGAGCTAGAATTTGAAAGGCAAAAAGCTGAGAAGGTGGCTCATGCCCGGGATCCTAAGTTACCTTATTTTGAAGAGGGTAAAGATAAAATGGATAGTTATTTATCTAGGTTTGAGAAATATGCTACGGCTAATAAATGGGATAAGAGTGTTTGGGCCGCGTATTTAAGTGCATTGCTCAAAGGGCGCGCACTTGATGTATATGACCGGTTGTCAAATGAGGATGCGGCGGATTATGAAAAGTTAAAGGACGCTTTATTAAAGAATTTTGACATGACAGAGCGCGGATTTAGGAAGCAGTTTCGTTATAGTAGGCCCGAGAAATCAGAAACGTTCATACAGTTCAGTAGTAGACTGAGAAGTTATTTAGAAAAATGGCTTAATATGGCAAAGATAGAGAAATCTTTTCCGGCTGTCTGTGATTTCATGGCAAGGGATCAGTTCCTGGAGTCATGTAATAGAGAACTGTATGTACATCTGAAGCCAAAACAGTTTGGTAATTTAGATGAAATGGCTAGGGAGGCAGATTTGTTTGCAGAAGCGCGCGGGGGCGTATATAGTTGCATTAATAAGGGGCAACGCGATAATAGAGGCGCAGCGCAGGGGAAACAGGACAAAGTTGACTCGAACAAACCGAGTGGTAGACCGGATATCACGTGTAGCATATGCGGTAAGGGGCATTTAACAATTAAATGTTTTAAGAACCCCGACAGGAAACAATTGTATAGCGCAGAGGTAGGAGCAACTGGAGTTGGGGATAGCGGTGTTAAGGAAAATTTTAACACGCGCGTAGAGACTCAAGGTTCTCAGGTTAAGAATGAGAATACGCAGAATGTAGGTCGTGGTTATACACGTGGTCGTGGTAATTTTAGAGGGTCTTTTCGCGGACGCGGTAAAAATAATAGCACACCACGTGGCGCAGCACACCAAGTTAGTTTTTGTCAGACGGAAGTAACTAGGAAAGGTGATGAGATTGGAAGTATTTTTGAAAATAAGGTTGGTGATCCTTTGATTTCGGATAGGGAGGAGTGTAGTAAGGAAACTAGGGAAGGTGTCTGTTACTTCTTAAAGGCAAGGTTACCGACGGCACAAGGATTGGTTAATAATAAAAAGGTGGTTGTATTAAGAGATACTGGGTGTACAGGCTGTGTCGTTCGGAGAAGTTTGGTTTCGGATAGTCAGTTAATAGGGAAGGAATCAAATGTTACGTTGATTGATGAATCCACACAAAGGTATCCTTTGGCAATGATTGACATTGATTGTCCTTTTTTCACTGGGAAAACTGAAGCTTTGTGTATGGATGATACGTTGTACGATTTGGTTATCGGTAACATTGATGGATCAAAACTTCCTGATATGTCTCATTTCTCAGCTGCGGCTGTAACTAGGTCTCAGACTAGGCAGGATGAGAAGCCTTACAGAAAACTTAAGGTTCCCGATCAGATCATTAACGATGACAAAGAGGCTTTCAAGCAAGCTCAGGTTGATGATCCAACTTTGGAAAACATCAGGAAAAGGGTTGTATCTGGGAACAAGACTGTGAGTCGTGGTTTAAACCGAGGTGAAACTAGGTTTATTGAGAAAAAAGGTTTGGCATATAGGGAGTTCACCAAGGGTAACAAAGTCTCTTTCCAACTTGTGGTCCCTCAAAGTTTCCGAGGAAAGGTGTTGAAACTGGCTCATGAAACGCTTATGTCTGGACATATGGGTATTAGGAAGACATTGGATAGAGTTGTAACTGAGTTTTACTGGCCCGGTATTTGCGGTGATGTCGCTAGATTTTGTAAATCTTGTGATATTTGTCAGAGAACTATTCAGAAAGGTCGGGTCACTAAAGTACCTCTTGGAAAAATGCCATTGATTGATACGCCATTTAAGAGGGTGGCAGTGGACATAGTTGGTCCAATTGAGCCTCGATCTGATAGGAAATCTCGGTATATTTTAACCATGATAGATTATGCGACAAGGTATCCAGAGGCGATAGCTTTACCGAGTATTGAGACGGAACGTGTCGCGGAAGCGCTTATTGAAATGTTTAGTAGGGTTGGCATTCCTGATGAAATGTTGACTGATTGTGGATCACAGTTTACTGCTGAGGTAATGAAGGAAGTCAGCAGACTTCTTTCTCTTCAACAGTTAACGTGTAGTCCGAGACACCCAATTTGCAACGGACTGATAGAGCGTTTCCACGCTACGTTAAAGCAGATGTTACGTCGCATGTGTGCTGAACGTCCAAAAGATTGGGATAGATATCTTCCAGCTTTATTATTTGCGGTTAGGGAAGTCCCACAAGAGTCTTTGGGATACTCCCCTTTTGAGTTGTTATATGGACGTAACGTCAGAGGTCCAATGACAATATTAAGAGAATTATGGGCTGAAGAGGTACGCGATGAGCAAGTTCTTTCGACGTATCAATACGTTATTGAGCTTATGGAACGGTTAGAGCAGACATACAAATTAGCGCGTGATAATTTAAAGAAGGTTCAGATTAAGCAGAAAGCTTATTATGATAAAGGCGCGAGGTCGCGTAAATTTGACGTCGGCGATAAAGTGCTGTTGTTACTACCGACAGACAGTAATAAATTATTGCTTCAATGGAAAGGTCCTTATGAAGTGGTTGAGGTAGTGAACAGAATGGATTATAAGATTGACGTCAATGGAAATGTTAACACATATCACGCTAATATACTGAAGCAGTATGTTGAGCGTCAGACTGTGACGTCTCATTGTCTGATCTCTAAACCAATTATGTCGACAGACAGTCATGACAGAAATGACGTCGACGAGTCTTCATTGTGATGTTTTGTGTTAGTAAGTGTTGTATGTAGATACTGTAAATAATTCATGTCATTCATTTAACATCTTTCTTGTGCCTTACCCCACAGCTGCCCTTACGCCTGTCAGAGATCACGCTCGGTTGTCTTGTCAGCATGGGGGTTTGCGGGACGCCGTAAACCCACATGTAACAAGGGGTTACAAAAACCAAACACCCACAGGGATGAAACAACGGTGAGGACTCGACAGCAAGAAACATCAGAAATGCTGGGGCAAAAGAAAACCAACAGTTTTTCTCAAATGGGCCCCGTTCTCTTGATTATACCAAGGGCCCATGATGGCAACAACCGCAGATCTTCCAAATGCACTTTGACATCACAGGACACATGCAGGGGAGGCAGGCAAGTCTTTCAAATATATTTTGCCTTCTTTATATCAACTAATTTGGAAACTAAATAGCCCACGGTTATGCCCCTTGTTCCCAACCACTTCTATCCAGGTTGATTCATGATTAACATTCAATAGGCGACGAAAGTCCAATTTGGCAATTTGATCCAATCCAAAGGCTGATTATCCGGTGGAAAGTCTACACTTTCTACTTAGCTCAACAGGTCAGGTCAAACAAGGCTGGGATCTGTCTAATTTTATGCGACATATGTTGTCAAAACACACACTCAAAACTAAGCATATTTCACGGACAAACTAATATTACAATGAAAATACGACTTCATATGCCAAGAGTAGTTATTTGCAAATAAAAAAAAAAAACATGTCCCAGCAACGTTTAATAAATACTTGCTGCATATTAACTGTATTTCCTAAGACTAACACTTCGCCATTTTGTAACTTTTTTGAAAAAGTGTCACCGCTGCGCCTAAATGATAGGATTGCGTTAGAGTGACACCACGATTAACAAGAGCGTAACTCCTGCTTTACGATATTTTGGTTCTTTTTTCCAATCTGCGCAAACGGCTAGTTTTGTATATTAGAAATTATGAAACACGAATGTGCTAGTTTACGAGTAGAATGTATAAATACAAATATTATGCATGCGTCAAATATATTGGCCTTAATTCTTATTGTCTTTATTTACCTTTTATTGTTAGACCGAAAGAAAGGCGAATTGCCTCACTTTTAGAATGTGTACAGCATAGCTACCAGGCTGGACAACGTTGAAGCACTATGACTTTAAGTAGTTTTATTCTGTATCGTTTCTGTTTCCGGTCTACGCCTTATGACATATGTATACATCAGATTATTCGAAAAAAGTAGCTCCTCTCGCATGCGACCGTGGTTTAATTTCAAGTTTTTAAAATAGCACTGGGACAACATGTTAGTTGCTAAACTTGCGTGCCAACATTTTTAAGTTTCTAATGTTTTTATCATTTTCTAAAAAATGTGGTGCCAGTCCTAAATAAAGACAAAAATGTGGTACCATTAGGGCACCTTTTCCCAATGATTTTATTTTTTATCTAAAAACACGTTTTGTTTTTAGATTTCCAACGATTTTATTTTTTTTCTGAAAATTGTGGTGCCAGTTTATCATAAAGAGACGAAAATGTGGTCCAACCTCTTTATTTTAAACTTAAAGCATAGGCTGTAACAATGTGGCACATTGAGACCAGTTTTCATCACGATTTTTCCATTTGTCTAAGACATGTGGTCCCTATCCTCTATAGAGACAAACATGACCCCACCTCCATAATTAAAAGGCCTAAACTGTAAAATTCAAGCACCATAAAACCAAATTTCCCATGGTTTACTGTTCCATCACCCCTCTCTTATGAAAAAATGTGGTCGCAGTCGCAAATTGTAAAGGTACAGAATAAAGCTAATAATAATCAGATTGGCTTCAATTGACTTTAGAATAATTACAGCGTTTTCAGATAATTATATATGAAAAGTGACGCGAGTTGTTATCAGCATAGCTAACCGCTTGCATTAGCGAAAAAGCTGGATAACGAACTTTTGGATTCAATTACTAAAATTCCAAAGATTTAAGAGCGGCAAGCCATCTGAATTTGCCAAGACATGCAGCTAGTAAACAAAGTATCTTAGCCGCTGCATTTTACAGTACAAATGACGGACTTCACGTAAGAAAGAATGAATTAGTCGAGGCTGTAAGTTTTCTTATATTAGTTCTGGAGGTTTGTTTTAGGACCACATTTGCTACAATATATAGTTTAATAAGCCCTGTGACCAGATCAAACCGCCAAACGGGACTTTCTTCCGATAGGCTAGCGGTACATTGGCCATCAATCCAATGTCGGTGATTTCCTCAAATTACGTCAAAATCAGCACCTTCAAGAATGCCTACGGATAAATTCATGTGAGCCTTTGTTGTAATCAAATAATAAATAATGTTTTGATTTTTTAAAGGACATAGTTATCTCCCGTATTTCTGCACAGCATCTACATGTATGAAATGGAATAACTGATTTGAATTTACGGCAATGGTATACCTCATTATATTTAATTAATAGGCCCGTGTAAGATAATTTCCACCTAACTGTCTCAATGAAGGACATTATTATGTCGAAATTTTGGTATAGCTTTTTTATCTGTGCTACATAGCAAGATTGTATTAAACATGGTAGAAATACCTCATTGAGGCGATTCTCCCAAGTATCCATAATTATGTTAGTTAATATAATACCCTTATAACCCCCGTTTCTCTGGCCGGTTTCGGTAGCAATTCTGGATGGTGATCAGGAGATCGCGGGTTCGATACCTGTAGCGGTCGGTAACATTCTTTTGTGGGAATAGGTTATGAAATCTTTTAAACGATCATTCTCTTCCTTCCGCTAGTAGTCAGTTTCTGGCGAAAGAATGTGCGTTGTATCAATGAAGCACTTACATAAAAGCCTGCCCGAGAAAAGTATTGATAGTTATGACATGCATATTGTTCGCCAAACAAACAAAGAATATTATACCTACGTGCCAGCGTCTCAAATAAAAAAAAATACATAACTGCGTAGCTTGCATACGGTGTTATACTGATAGAAGCCCAACAATGAATGAGTAATTGATTTGAGGTTCAAAGTCCCCGTCAACCATGTGTAGGTCATTTTGGAGACGTCGCTCCCAATTTTGTGGGACATTAACCCGACATTGAGATGAAATGACTTCTCAAGCCCTGTTGCCTATTGAAAGCAAAAGGGTTTATAAGCATGGACGGTCCGATTAGCATTGCTTTGCCCGGGCAGGATAAGATCCTCTCAACAGTTTACCAGTAAGCGTGTGCATTCGGTGTCAGTTCTGCGTGGAAGCATCATGCAGCCCATCTTTTTCATCAAGTCCCGATTGGCAGGGGCAGAGCCAAACAGTGAGAAATTCCGTCATGGTTTTAAATAATAGAACGATTTGAAAACTTTGGTGAAAATAGGACTGGTAAGTCTAACCTATAGCATCTGAAAAATCTGAACTACTTTGACGTTGTTCTATATATAAGAAATAAGTTTTATATCTATTAACTAAAAAGCCCTAATATTTCAAGGAGGAAATAATTTAAACATTTCTGAAAAAAAAATAAAGTGACGAATTTTGGACACTGTACGGAAAAGGACGAGCATATCGGCCCATAGACGACCGACGTGAAATATGGATCTGCAAGTTTCAAGTAGCAAGTTTCATGACTTCAATGAGCATCGAAATATACCTTGAATAACTTAGCAATGGCGAGAAATGTTCAGGAAAAGTACATTTACGCACGAGAGAAAGTTTACAGCGCACACACATTTGTTTCAAATGATTATCGCGTGAGATTCGCACTCGCGATTCACGATTTTCAGTTGCGAATGACATTTTACGAACCTGAGTGTCGAAAACGCTGATAATGCGCATTCACAGACCGTTCACGTTTCAAAGCAACCAATCAATACTGTGTAAATAATTCGCATTATCGTTTTTTTCTGTTTCATTTTATTATTTCTTCAAATTTTCCTTGTTTCAGAATTTCTTTGAGTTTAAACTTTACATATTTGCTTATGTCCGAAAAGAGGACAAGTCAATGATTCATTTACATTTGCCTGGGGGTAAAATATAGGTACATCATACTGATTGAAGTTGATGGTCACAATGCAGAATATTTATTGACCACAAGTTTTATGACACCCAGGTGCAACTTGCTGCTCTAAAGATAGTTGTTTAAAACAACACCTCATTAGCGTCACTTATTGTAGATATTCCAAAATAATTAATGTTCATTCACTCACAGAACCAGCCCATTTTTTAATTAATTATTTTTGTAATTTTTATTTATTTCGTTTAATTAACCAATTCGGCCCTCGCCCGTAGGGGCTTGAAGAAATATATGGGCTGCATGATGCTTCCACGGAGATCTGAATCCGGCCCGCACACTAGTACTGGTAAACCGCTTAGAGGATCTAAGCCTGTCCAGGAACGCGGTGCGAGGCGGACCATCCATGCTAATAAACCCTATTGGTTTCTTTGGGCGATAGGGCTCGAGATGCCATTTCATCTCAGTGTCGGGTAAAATTCCCACAAAATTGGAAGCAACGTCTCCAAAATTACCTTTACTGTGTTGACGGGGACGTTAAACCTCAAATCAACCAACCAATTAACCCATTTTTTACCAAATGGGACCTTCCACCTTATATATAGCATTAGTCCATTTCAAAATTCAGGAGAATCAGGAATCTGTTTTCTTCGAAATTAATTTGGAAAAGGTCTGAATCATTTGCATCTAATGAGGCCCTGATCAGACGCCAACCTCTGCTATGTCTGATCTTGGTCGGCATTTTTTTAATCTTCCACCTTCTTAATAGAATAAGTCCATTTCAAAATTAAAGATTATGAGGTTGTGTATTCTTATAAATCCATACCATTAGTCCATTTCAAACTGTAGGAGAATCAGGTTGTGTTTTCGTCGAACATTAGTTGGAAATACCTGAACTTTTGCATCATATGTAGGCACTGATCAGACGCCTACCTCATCTGCGCCTGACCTGGGTCTGTCCATTTAGCACCAAAGGGAATCTTCCATCTAGTAAATAGAACCAGTCCATTTCAAAATTGAAGATTGTGAATTGTGGTTTCTTCAAAATTTATAATTTTGAAATCAATAATGCCTAAAATTATTAGAAAAAAAAAAATAGAATATTCCACCTTGTTAATCGCACAAGACCGTTTTAAAATTTAAGAGTGTGAGATTGTGTTGTCTTTATTTTGAAAATGTCTGAAAATTTTGGAAACAGTATAGGCCCTGATCAGACGCTTAGCTCTTTTAAACTTAATGAAATGTAAAAATATGTTGTTGTATTTTCACTCGTCTGACATATCTTCCTTATTTATTTATTTTTTTTACTTATTTATTTTTCAATGTTTCAAACAGAGATTTTGGGTATCTCATAGCGAAAATACGCCTATACAAATCTTTTGATTTTTTTTTCCACCGAAACTGAACTTTTTCCATTAGAAATTATGATGATTTTAATATTTCTGCACAAAACATAGGTTGTGGGTACTCGTTAGAACCATTTCGGCAAGTCCCCACAATCTATAGTTTGTGCAGAAATACTAATAGTTTTATATCCCTGCCCAAACCCAAGTTTACTATATAAAGTTGGGTTTAGCTGGGTCAAAATTATATAAATGTGTTTTCGAGATGTGTTTGAAGCAACATAAACGTCCAAGACAAGGCGGCTCTGATGAGTGCCCACAAACAAGTAAATAGACATGACTCGTTAAACACATATCCGAGGGTGAATGATTACCCTCTCTTGGACCCCTACCTGTTTGACATTCCTCAGAATACCCTAAGTGTGTATTATTTCTAAACTGCCATGCATTTGGTTGTTATGCAAACCTAAAGTGACGAATAAACCTAAAGTACCTTAAAATGTGATGGTGTGTTTGTTTATCCGAAGAATCACTACTGATAAGAGAGACCAATACCGCCATAAATGCATGAGCGAATTAAGAAATGAAAATAAAAATAAGAATCAAACATACTAGCAAACAGGATTTTGATTGGCCCGTGTTCTCTCGTACTCACGCGTTTTTACCTGTCTTATTCTCATTGGTTTGAATTCTCTCGCACAGAAACGTGCATTGAGTTTAGCTAACGCGTTTGTGTAATCACTTTCATTGGCTGATATTAAACGCATTGAAATCGAGTATAATGCGATGAATGACGTATTGAAACTTGAAAATTTTACAGACACACAATGCGCGTTTGCCACGCGGTCAAAACGCGAAAATGGGTAACTTCTTCTCAAGCGTATTTGGACAACAATCGCACCCATCGCTCCAAGAATAAGCAAATGATAATAATAATAATAAAACTCGGGGTTTTAAGAATAATAGTGGGAAATCAAAGTTGGTGGGCAACCTACTCTATAACCACATTACAAAATATGTGGACACAGTCACAGTATAATTCAATTGATAAAACTACTCGTACCTGTTACAATTATATATTTTTAGGAATTAACCATGGCTCAAAGACTTATTCACTCTGCTCTTCTTTTGACTGTTGTTTTCGTTGTATTGACAGGTAAGTAGTGACCGACAGATCCATCACGAAAACACGCCTACATAATTCTGAACCCCTTGAACAGCACTTTAAAATATAATTGTATTATTATTATTATTGTTATTTTTATTATTTCTGCTCTAAAATATTGATAAGGCGGTTCTAACGAGTATCCGCAAACTATAGTTTGAGCAGAAATAAGAAAAAAAAAAAAGTTCACAATTTTTCGTCTTAGAATTTTCTTTTTTTTGTGCGGTAAAATTTACAATGTAATTGTATATGCGTGTTAACGTAATTTGTATCGATTCGTTTACATGTTGCGCATAGGCAGAATGAAAGTAATTGCAATTTAGGAGCGGTCACCTGATATAAAATACTTTGGTTCAATGAAAACGCACCACTTTTAGAATTTTGATTTCCTAAGTTTAAGGTAAAAATGACTGATTTTTTTTTTCAACTGATAAATACGGTATTGTAAAGTTGTCACTGAAGCATGCGTTTGTTTGGCACGAATACTGCGTGATTTTCATGGTGTGCATGTGAACGTGCAAAATGCAAATCACGATATTTTTGGAACGTTCGTTACTGTCGCTATAAGGTCCGGATTTGTTGCGTTAAAAAACAAGCAAAATATTTCATAAGAACAAGCCGATGGGGCGTCTAAGAATCGTGCCCTCGGTATTGCTGAAGGTGGGCTTTCATACCGCCAAATTGCAAAGTGTATTGGTTTTTCGCACACTACGATTGATTGGAAGGCACAACGCTACGAGGTCTGTTGACGATGGACAACATTCTGGGCGTGAGAGTGTTACTGCAGGTCAGCCGGACCTGTACATTGTTTTGAGTTATAAACGCGACCGATTCAGAACGTTTGTGCAAACTGCCCAGGAGACAGTAGGGACCTATAGCCTAAGCGTAAAGGCCTTAACTGTACGGCGGCGTCTCCAAGAACGCGGCATTTCTAGGCATAAGACATATAGGGGGACCCTATCACGGCGGAACATCGAATCCGTCGCTTTAATTGGTGTCGACAGGGTATTCGATGGAGACAACAGCGTGAGCGGTGTGTACTGTGCACGGACGAGTCCCGTTTTTGTGTTAAAATGTTTGATAGGCGGCGTAATGTATGGCGTCGACGCTGGAATCGATTTCAAGTCTGTTGTGTTAAACCGGTGTCACGTTCGGTTGGTGGTAGTGAAATGGTGGGGGAGGGATTCTATGGCGGGACAAAACCCAACTCATCGTTGATGATGGCAATATGACGGCACCTCGGTGCATCGATGAAATCTTAGAGCCTGAGGTGGTATCGTTTATACGCAAAAATGGTGACGCTACGCTTTTCCAACAGGACAGTGCACGTGTTAATTCGTCGAGGCTTACTGGGGACTTTTCTAATCAAATTGGTGTTCAAGTTCTTCCTTGACCTGCGTTTTTGCCGGATTTAAACCCAATTGAGCACCTTGGGGACCAGCTCGGAAAACGTGGGTACAGCTGATGTTAAATGCCAATCAACCTTCAGCAGCTTGCCCAGCCGCTACAGCAATAATATTTCAACATCACACAACAAGACCAGATAACAGCGTTTAATTCGAAGCTTGGCTCGTCGACACAAAGCAACACTTGATGCTAACAGTGGGCATACCCGGTATTAGGAAATGTGATTTTAATTTGTCGGGTGTGTGCACTTATTCGAGTATCCGTATCTCTGCACCCAATGGAATGCTTTAACTCTGTAGTGAGTCTTTGGATCAGTTACTGATAATACATTAAGCATGATCAAGTCTGTGATATTGTGAATCAATTAAAAATTGAGGTATAGGACTAGTGGTGCGTTTTTATTGAATCTGAGTATTTATGTACAAATTCACTCTACACACGCTTCCCATAAAAGTAGGACATTGCTAAATATTGTAGCAAATTATATCCTTTAGACTCCCCGCCATGTTTTCAAATAACATTTAAAACATAATGTACGTGTGTGTGTGTGGTTTGGATGGGGCTGATTTAACTTAGATATGCCAAACAAGTTTTGTTTTGCAATAGCTAGATTTTGTATGGCAAAACGTTACACTTGTTTTTTTTTTTTTTTTTTTTTCTTTACCAGTTTGTTCTTTATGAATAAATTACACGTAAACCCAGCATTTCGAGAGAAATCTGGGGTCAACAAGTTTATATACTGTTTTCTTATTTATACTCCAAGACATGGGTTATGGTACTCAGAACCAAATTAGTGAGAAGGTTTTAACGAACACGCACAAACTATATTTAGACTATATATAAAAAATATCATTCCCTTCAACACACTCTAGAACACCAAAATGAAAATATATGAAAAAATAGATTTGTCCAGAGACTATGTTTGGAGTATAAAAAACAAGAATATCACACCCTTTCTGTTACTATAGAACACCAAAATGAGAAGGTATGGAAGAATGAACTATGTCCAAAAACTATGTTTTGAGAATAAAAAAGAAAAACCATCACACCCTTTCACACACTCTAGAACACCAAAATGAGAAGATATAAAAGAATACGCTATGCCACATGGGTGTGTTATCTTCATGTGTCTTATTGAGAAGGTTTAAACGAGCACCCACAACGTATCTTTGGTGTATAAATAGGAAAAATATCACACCCTTTAACACACTCTTGACTATGTTTGGAGTATACATAAGAAAAATATCACACCCTTTCACACACCATCGAACACCAAACTACAAAAATATGAAAGAATGGGCTATGTCTACAAACTATGTTTGGCGTATAAACAAGAAAAAGATCACACCCTTTCACACACTCCAGACTATGTTTGGAGTATAAATGAGAAAACAAATTCACACCCTTCCACACACTCTAGGACTCCAAAATGAGAAGATATAAAATGCACTTTGTACACAAACTATATTTGGAGTATAATGAAGAAAAAATATCACACACTTTCACACACTCAAGACTATGTTTGAAACATAAATAAGAATAATTATCACACCGTTCCATACACTCTTGAACACCAAAATGAGAAAATATGAAATAACGCACTATGTCCACAAACTATGTTTGGAGTATACTTAGCCTTTCACACACTCTAGACTATGTTTGGAGTATAAACAAGAAAAAATATCGCACTCTTCCTCACACTCTAGAACATCAAATTGAGAAGATATGAAAGAATACATTATGCCACACGGGTGTGTTATCGTTATGTGTCTGCTTAACTTGATTCGTAATATATACTGGGGATGTGGGAGCTGATCGTCCGGGTAAAACAATTCGTTTTAACTATTGTTTAATCTTTAAAGCATTTGCTTTTCTCTTTTCTCTTGTAATTGTACGAGCTTTATATTTCTTTTAGAATTAAAGACATCAAGATTTCTTTTGGAGATTCTCTGAATGATCATTTCTTTTGTCACACTGATTTCTTAAATTGTGAAAATATCTTGAAGTTAATATAACTTACTTCTTATTTCTAACCTCATGACTTTTAACTACCATTTTCTTATTTCCGACCGTCGACTTTAAGACCAAGTACTTCTAACTTCATGACTTCTTATTTCTAGCTTCATGAGCTCTTATTTCTAAATAAAAATAAAAAATGAGTTCCTTTAAGAGCAATGAAAACATTCATAAGAAAGAAGATGGGCCATACTACGTAGTTTCGGCCATTAAAGCCTCACCAGTGACCCTGCAACGACCCGGCAAAGAAAGCCAGAGGAATTCTTATTCCCGGCTTCAATTTCATGACTTGTTACTTCTAACTGCATGACTATTTATTTCTATCGTCTTA
This sequence comes from Lucinisca nassula, assembly GCA_963580285.1. Classification (NCBI taxonomy): domain Eukaryota; kingdom Metazoa; phylum Mollusca; class Bivalvia; order Lucinida; family Lucinidae; genus Lucinisca; species Lucinisca nassula. The sequence continues at coordinate 23,109,368 of OY757017.1, forward strand.
TTTCCGAATTCTAACTTCATGATGTCTCACTAATAACGTCATGACTTCTTACTCCTAACTGCATCACTATTTACTTCTTACTTCATATTTCCGACTTAAGCTTCAAGACTTCTTAATTCAAACTTCATGACTTCTTACTTTTGTCTTGTTATGTCCGACCTCAACATCATTACTTCTTACTTCTAAATTCATTATTTCTTGTTTCCGACTTCAGCTTCTATGACTTCTTACATCTTATTTCCGACTTCGGCTTTATAAATTCTTACTTCAAATTTCAATACGTCTTACTTCTAACTTATTTCTTCCGACATCAGCTTCATAACTTCTTACTGCTATTTTCAATACGTCTTACTTTTAACGTATTTCTTCCGACTTCAGCTTCATAACTTCCTGCATCTAAAAACTATACTTTATGGTCATGTTAGAAGCTGTATGAAGCTCTCACTTTATACTTGACACTATTTACATAAGATTTGGTACTAAACTATTTAGACAAGTCGTGGGTAATCCGATGGGTACTAATTGCGCATCACGTGTGGCTGATATGTTTTTGTTTTGTTATGAGAGAACCTTCATAATGTCCATTTCTGTTGAGAACCAGTCTGAAATCATAGAAACATTTAGCTCCACTTCTAGATATTTTGATGATTTATTAAATATTGATTATAATTATTTCGATAGTTTAATCAGTCGAATTTACCCCCCAGAACCGTAGTTAAATACAGCAAATTCGTCTGATACCGAGGCCCCGTTTTTGGATTTACACCTGTCTATTGTGGATGGATTTATTTCTTGCAAAAATTATGACAACAATTTATGATAAACGCGACGATTATGATTTTGAGATTGCAAACTGTCCTCTTTTGGATGGTGATGGTCCACGTGCGCCAGCCTATGGCGTTTATATTTCACAAGTAAGTCGATTTGCCAGAGTGTGTAGTCATGAAACTGACTTCAACACTCATAATAAATTGTTAACGGCTAAACCTTTTAATCAGGATTATCGGTACCATAAACTAGCAAAGCCTTTTCAAAATTTTAAAGACGCCATTCTGATTTATTTTCAAAATTCAACACTGGACTTAAGTCTCTTCTGCAACAAGGTCTATCGGAACCCGAATTGTTATGGTGACTTAGTATATAAATTTAGAAAAAAAATAACCGCAATCACTTCAGCACACAATTTAGTAAAATCGTTCTTCGATATTAAAAGATTGGGTACAACATAAATATTATACGATAGACTGCATGCATGGTAGTTAACCCAATCACGGTTGACAAGCGTCCCTCTTTAATTACACGCCGGCTGTTCAGGCCTCAGATTCTATGACGGTCCCAACGTAAAAACTTATGTTGGTTGGTACCTGATGCTCTGTCTCTGGTCGGGCCCATCGGAGTCTAACTGTTGGTTTACTTTTACTCCAGCGTTTCTTGCTGTCGAGTCCTCACCGTTGTTTCATATCTGTGGTTGTTTGATGTTTTGTGTTCACGGAGATGTTACACTGATGAGTTAGGGGGCCTTCATGCTGACTGAACAAATTATTTGTCTAAATCGCGACGGAAGTAAGGGCGTGGAGTGTAGCCACGTAAAAATCAATTTAAGCTCCCCCCTCCTTCACGGCCAGTGGAAATTCGTTTCCGCTGACCGTTCCAAGGCGGTCCTTCTGTCGCGGTTCATATCTGTTATGGTTTGTCTTTGGGTGTTTGTGTCGCTTGTATTATTTTATTTTGGATAGCCTTTTGGCCATTTTGTGGGAAAGTAACTGTCTTATTGGCTTTCCGTTGTTGGAGTTTCCGTTGGATTTTGTTGCTTCATGTTTGTATTTCTTTCCCTTTTGTGTCTTTGATGAGAGCTGTGGGTTAATTGTATCGATTAATGATCATTGCCTGTACTTCTATTTTTCATGACGTCTTGTGTGTGTGAATTCGGGTTTAACGTCGCTTTCAACAATTTTTCAGTCATATCACGACAGTGTCTGGTTGTGACAGGGAGCTCAATGCTCACTTTTACAGTACTGCCTCACTGAAGTATCATGTCCCAGACACAATACATGATACCACACCCAGTCACATTATCCTGACACTGGGTCGACCAGTCCTAGCTCTACCCCGTAAATTTGAGTGCCAAGCGAGGAGCAGCTAGTACCATTTTAAACGACTTTGGTATGTCGCTTCCCGGGATCGAACCCGTGGCCTCCCGTTCCCTGGAGCGGACACTCTACCAACTGAGCTATCGTGGCCGGTACATGACGTCTTACTACAAACCATTTTTAATGGTTATGAGTTGAAAGTCGGAAATAAAACGTTAGAAGTAAGAAGTGATGAATTCAGAAATGCCGCTAAGGCTTCAATAAGTATGAGAACTAATTATCACAAGGACAGACAAATATTGTATTATTCGGACACAAATAGTTCCGAGTGAAACGACATCCACACAGAATGAGCCCCAGGAAACTTCAAAATACAAATTCGATAAATTTTGCTGCACAATGGTTTGACTAAAGTCGTATTGTGCCATGACCTGACAGGGCATATGTTCGCAGACTGCTAGTCGGACGGATTAAATGATTTTGTTGCAGGATGATGATGATGATGATGATGACGATGATGATAGTTCACTAAAATATTTAAATGGCATCTGCTGGTAGTGAATTTGATGCTTCAGACGTTCATTGCATTCAACTTTTTTTGCAGGTGAAGTGCAGGCAGTACAAAGTAAGTAATTGTTTTATTTGGAATGAATTTTCCTGAACAGGCCAGCTCTTGTTTTGTATGCTGGCTGCTTGACGCCCCAGTTGACATAAATGACAGCTATGAACTATGGCACAGCCACTATGCGGCGGACATGAACATTGCTGTCTAAGTATAACTAACTGTGGCTGTTGGAGAAAGCTTTAAATCCTACCAAGGTATTGGAAAATGATCCGGTGAATCGTTGGTCCACGTTCTGTTGGCTTTACAAGCATTTATTTTAAACAACACGTGACCAAGTCCGTGACATAAGCATCCCCTTAACCTCGCTTTATACAGTGAAGACTGAGATTTAAGGGATTATACATTCTTATTTCTGTTCCAAGACAGGCTGTTCTAAGTTTTTCGGTCGGGCCCATTGGAGACTAATTGTTGGCTTTCTATTGCTCAAGCCTTTCTGTTGTTTTTTTTCTTGCTGTCGAGTCCTCACCGTTGTTTCATCTCTGTGGTTATTTGCTTTTTGTGTTCACGGAGATTTTGCACTGATGAGATAGGAGCCCTACATGCGGACTAAACAAATTATTTGTCTTAATCGCGACGGAAGTAAGGGCGAGGATTGTGGCAACGAAAAATCGATTCAAGTCCCCTCCCCCCACCCAGTGGAATTCGTTTTCATTGGGGTCTGTTGCTTCATGTTTGTGTTTCGTTCCCTTTGATGTCTCTGATAGGAGCTGTGGGTTAATTGTATCGATTCCTGACCATTGCCTCAACTTCTATTTTTCACATTGCATGTTTGCATTATAAATCAACAAAAAATATCGGTGATTTTCATCAGAAAAGTAGACAATTTGGAGTTGTAAAAAAAATAAGAAAAATAAAAACACTTTATGTCACACCGTTTTGTTATCTAAATGGATGGCGGATTTTGTCTGTCGGTCGCAAATTATAATATAGTCCGGACTTGGAATATAGATCAAAGCGCCAAAGGCACTGAAATGACAGATTCTCTAAAAAATCGTGACGCTCTTTATACTTATATAAACCCTCTTTAACAATGGTTTCAAAATTCAGAAAAAAAGCAGTTCTGAAATGTTTGCAGATGTCTATACATCGTTGGTATTATGCCATGCCATTCGCTGTTGCAGAAATATTTAATCTTAAATGATTAACGTTTTCAAATTCATAAATTAGTCAACTGAGAAAAAATGAAAGTTAAGAAAAGACATATGCAATGTCAAAAATACAGTCAAGAACACAATTCCATATCGTACCAAATTCCGGATCGTACCCAAGTCCGTATCAACACGACTTTGATAGGTCACCAAGACAGTTTGAAAGCCATTCAGCATTACTTTTATTCATATAGACCTGTCAGTGATAGTTCAAATCCAGAAAAATGTAGAAGTCTAAATTCAGTGTATTAACATGATAAGCTGCTAGCATCGGCGATCAGGCGACCAGAAGCTTTGGCCATCTTGAGTAATAGGTAAGGGAGATCTTATCTAGGTAAAGATGATTTAAAAATTAAAAAAAGATCAGTATCTTTTAGTGAAATGAAGCATCAGTTTGGAGTCTGTCGCTGAAATAAATCAGTCATCTTCCAACGTTATAACCTGCAGAAAGTTAACCCCACATATACTTGATCAGATGCCGCAATGTGACATCTCCTCTATGAGCACACAAACAATACGAAGTATGTTTTAAAAAAAAAACACCCGCAAAAAAAAACAAAAAACATTTAGCATGAGTTAATCTAACCTGCCCCTTCTTCTTCTTCTTCTTCTTCTTCTTCTTCTTCTTCTTCTTCTTCTTCTTCTTCTCTGAGGTCTCCTTGACAAGCGGGTGTGGTATTTTTCACCAGCTCCATAAAACATTCGGCCAATTCTCATCAGTTCCCTAAATTAACTCCCCAAATTATTGCGCACCCTGCTCCTTCAAAACGTCAATGACGTCTGTCACCCGAAACAGTTATATTCTTCCCAAAATCAACGAAATCCCCAAGACTAGGGCATCTTTTCTAGGGAAAAGTTATATGTCAAATCCAAATGCATGTGCAGGTCAGTGTAAATCAGGAAAGGACCCAGGGCTGAGGACCTGCCCCCCTCATTACGATCACAACAATTAAAATATACTGGCAATTTAACCACCGAAATATTAAAGTTTTCAGAGAAGGAAAGTTTGATAGTTTTTTTCATATTTCGGCCTAGAATATAGACAGAAACGCCAAAGGCGAGACGACACTATGTACCCACATGGCAATGGAGGGTTTCTATCTTCTGTCGCGTTTTTTTTTTTTTTTTTTGGTTCTGGTTTGTCTTTGAGTGTTTGTATCGCTCGTTATCCCCACGCTTTTCGACGAAAAACTGGGGATATTGTAATGGTCTTCGTTGTCCGTCCGTACGTACGTCCGTACGTACGTCCGTCCTCGGCCCCCGCTCATGGGGGCTTGAAGAAATATACGGGCTGCATCATGCTTCCAAGCAGAGCTGAATCCGGCCCGCACACTACTACTGGTAAACCGTTTAGAGGATCTAAGTAGTAGTAAAACAAAGATCAGGAATCGATACAATTAACTTACTCCACCCATCACAGACACCAAAGGGAAAGAAACATAAACATTAAACGACCAGACCATAATGGAAACATTAACAAAGGAAGGCCATAAGGACAGATACTTTCCCACAAAATGGCCATATGGACAAATAAAAAAAAAACACAAGTGATACACACAGTAAGTAATAAACAACAACATAAATAAATCGCAACAGAAGAACCGCCTTGAAACGGTCAGTGGAAAGATTTCCACTGGGGGGCTTAAATCGATTTTACGTGGCCACAATCCTCGCCCTTACTTCCGTCGCGATTTAGACAAATAATTTGTTCAGTCCGCAAGAAGGCTTCCTTACTCATCAGTGCAACATCTCCGTGAACACAAATAATCAAAGAACCACAGATGTGAGACAACGGTGAGAACTCGACAGCAAGAAACCACTGAAATGCTGGAGCAAAAGAAAACCAGCAGTTAGACTCCGATGGGGCCGACCAGAGACAGAGCATCAGGCACCAACCAACATTACCTTGAATTAGATCTCTCTAGTTCTCAATAAGCCTAAGCCTGTCCAGAAACCGCGATGCGAGGCGGACCGTCCTTGCTAATTAACCCTATTGGTTTCATTGGGCGACAGGGCTTGAGATGTCATTTCATCTCAATGTCGGGTAAAAGTCCCACGAGGTTGACGGGAACGTTAAACCTCAAATCAAACAAAAACAAAACAAACGTACGTCCGTCCATTCGTCTTACCGGATAACTCATCCTAGACGGTTATAGATATAAATTTGAAACTTTGATCTTTGGTCTGGGGAGTGCATGATACTTTCGGAATTTCGATCACACCCTTAGGGGTGGGGCCCGCGGGGGTGGGGGTGGGGGGTCAAAAATCAAATTTTCCAGAACATGGTAGTGTAACATATCAAAGCGAATGACAGGATGAGTAGAAAACATTACAACCAAAATTTGAATCCTTGGGTCAATTTTGAGTTCACCAGAGGTCAAAAACTGATTTGACCCTTTACCCCCACACATTACTGTTACCGGATAACTCTCAGAGACCATTACAGATAGAAACTTGAAACTTTCTGAACTGATACATCTTTGGCCTTGGGAGTGCAAGGCACTTTCGGAATTTTGATCACACCCATAGGAGTGGGCCCGAGGGCTTGTGGCCCACGGGGAAGCGTGGAGATGTGCAACGGCGTGCCATCGACTGCGCGAGTCTAGTATTAGTTTGTTTTGGATATTACCAATTGGCCATTTTGTAGGAAAGCAATTGTCCCTTTGGCTTCCCGCTGTTGATGTTTCCATTAGGGTCAGTTGTTTCATGTTTGGGTTTCGTTCCTTTGATGCCTCTTATGGGAGCTGTCGGTTATCGATTCGTGATCATTGCCTTCACTTCTATTTTCTATGCCCCATAAGTTACATTGAGATATCCTATCCGTCCATTCTCTACGTAAGAAGGGAGCGAATTTTGATTTTTATGTTTGTTTTACGGCTCTAACAAAATTATTGCACTTATGTCAGGCCGATCGTTACTTAGAGGTGGGCGGAGGCCGGAGTACCCGGAAAAAATTCGCTTGACATGCCATTGCAGAACTTGACGTCTCACAGCCGGGCCATGCTCGAACCACAGCGGCAAGAGACCTAATGATTGAGATTCAGCGCTCTTACCCACTAGAACACAGAGTCTCGTTAAATAGAGAGAGGAACACTTTCAGAATGCATATTTGAAGAAAAAAAAAATATGCAAACCTATAAATGTTATTTAATTGAATCTTTCCATTTCCCTTAAAAGGAACGGCAGTATTATAGCATGCTTGCCACAAACGGTTGCAATTTCTTGAGTCTTATCTTTAGTCTTTGATAAGGTCGTAGCGTAACACTTTCAGTCCCGAAACCCGGTGCATATACCAATGCAAACATTGTAGATGCTGACAAGATGGCTCACAATGAGTAATCCCATCCGGGACTACATCACGTATCATTTTGTTATTGATTACTGGCTGGACACAATAAATATATGTAGTAGAATGGACGTGTCCTAATTCAATTTTAAATACTAACCCATTTTTATCTGTAGCAGAGGTCATTTCATTATCTTTTTCTCTGATATTTCCCCATAGAAAACGTGATTTTACATTTCATGCCATCTCCTCTGCAATATGATAAGAATTGATTTTTTTTTGCTCCAAAATCATGTATAGTGCTTTAAGGATAGATAACACGCTTGATTAGCTGATACTTCATGAATATTCATTTTTCGTTTATCAAATAGCCTGTTTTGTTGGATCATTAATGAAATTATTTTTTAACTTAAACCAATACCTGTATACAAACATGCACGAGAACATGTTCATAACTATAGCTTAAAGGCATTTATTCTTAGACAGTAGGACACACCGTGTGCTCATAGTTGTTTTATTGCCCCCTGTGATATACTGTATATAGCAGATCAAAGGCGGCCTTTAATAGGGTGATTAGTAGCTCCTGTTGAATTCCCTGACTGGGGCACTAAAGGGGAAAATCAATAAAGTACACTCTAGTTAACAGTTGGTCAATTATTGATTTTCTTCAAGGAGGGCCCTTACCTGTTGCAGACAGAGGAGTTCTCTTCAGTCAGCACTGAGGTCTACATAATATTATGTAATGAAATGATAGTCCTCAATAATCAAGAATAAATGCCTTTAAGTAAAAGTGCGCCTAGAACTGAATATGAGCCGGACTACAGTTTGTGCGGACTCATATTCCTATGGTTGTGAAACCCGGTAACAACTTGAAAAATCGTTTGATAGCTAGAAATGACAGGTCATTGCTAAAAGAATTTAAAAAATATATATATATAAAGAAGAAAAAATATCGTCAAATATGACCTGGTGGTCTACCCGGACAGAGGCAGACATTTTTTGAGGCTGAAGAAAACGTCAACCAGCCCGAGACGGTTGTCTCGCGAAGTCTCGCCGAGATTCTGTATTGTTTGTATTGGAGTTTAACGGCCCAGTCAACACTATTAAGGTCATTTTGAGCCAGTCAGTTTACCTATCCACCCTTTCCTGGGCAGGCTTTTACGTAAGCGGTTATCCAGTTCAGTACACATTCTTCCGCCAGAAACTGAAAATTGCCCTTCTTGTATCAGCGGAAGGGTGAGAATGACCGTAGAAAATATTTTATGATCACTCTCCACGAAAGAATGTTGCCGACCCCGGCAGGAATCGAACCCGCGTCCTCCTGATCACCAGTCAGTTGCACATCCGTCTGAGCTACCGAGGCTGCCTCGCCGAGATTTAACGTGATTTGACCATGTGGTCAATCTTCCTTAGGGTAGGGGATACGTTGTCATGACTACGTATGTACGTCTTAGTCTATAGGACTTTGGCATCAACTTGAACTTGTTGGACATAAAAAGCTCTTCCAGTATATCCGTGCAAATTTAGCCGTGTCACAAAAATGTCTTCGGGTTTGTGGCAAAGTAAAACAAAAAAAAAAACACCATCTGAACTACACAGACTAGTAAAATTCTTGAAATTTTAGATATGTAAACAAAAGGCATTTTTTGTCCTAGTGGTGAACAGTATGGTGCTAATCAGACTGCCCTGATGTGGTGCAGGTTGATTTACACTTTTCGTGTTCGCCAATGGCAAATACGGTTTTGTCATGACGTAGCTCATAAGGGTATACTATGGAGCCCGTGAAGGGACATTTTTGTTCCAGTAACTAGCACAACAGTAACTAATAAAGTAAAATCAGAGTGGAAAAGAAAACAAGAAATGCTCCTTAAAGCGATATGATATGTCGTTTAAACGACAAATTCGTTGTTTTGATTTGTTTTTCAACTCTGGAAAAGAAGGGTATAATTTCAAACAATAAAATTAGAATGGAACAGAAAACAAAAACAGTTCATTTAAACGACAAAATTATTGTTTTCCTTTCCACTCTGAGAATGTAGCGTGGAATTTCAAGAAATAAAACTAGAATAGAAAATTAAACGATAACACGTCGCTTAAATGACATAAATGTTTGTTTTCTGTTCCACTCCGATAAAGTAGGATGGAATTTAAAACAATACAATTAGAATAGAACAGAAAATAATATGTCGTTTAAACGACATAAGTTTCTTGTTTTCTTTTCCACTCTGAAAAAGGAGTGTGGAATTTAAAACAATATAATAGAATGGAACAGAACACAAGAATATGTCGATTAAACGACATATTTAGCTTTTGTTGTGGCCTGTTGTCCGTCGACCGCGTTAATATCTTACATTTTCGAAATTTCCTCTCTAGCTTGAAGCTAGATTAAGCCGTTACCTGGTGGGAGGCATTCTGGTGACATTGAGATTCAGATTCGCTAGGATGGTTCTGTTCGGATTTCCGCCATGGCAGCCATCTTGAAATTCTTCAAACGACATATCCTCCCAAAACCACAGGACAAAATGAGCTGAGTCTTGATGGGAGGCCTCGGGGTGACATGGAGATTCAGATTTACTAAAATCGTTTCGTTCGATTGCCAAGATGCCCACCATATCTCCCAAACCAAAGGTCGAATTGAGCCTCAAATTGATGGGAGGCATCGGAATGACCGCCATGGCTGTAATCTTGAAATTCATCTTAAACGACATCTCCTCTCAAACCAGAGGCCTGATCAAGCTGAAACTTTGGCCTTGGGGCGACATGTAGTTTCAGATTTGCTAAATTCATACCATTCCGATAATCTGGATGGCCGGCATCATGTTGAAACTTCATTTTACGCATTGGCGATTCAGATTTGCTAAACTTATTCCGTTCCGATATCCAAGATACCCACTATGGAGGCCATCCTGAATTCTTCAAATGATATTTCTTCCGGAACCAAAGGTTGGTTTGAGCTTAAACTTAATGGGGGGGGGGGCATTGGGGCGACATGGAAATTCAGATTTATCTAAAATTGTTATTTTCCAATATCCAAGCTGACTGCGCATAAAGAACTATCTCCATCTTATAACGCTTCAAAAGACATCTCCTCTTGAACCAGAGGTCTGCTCCAGCTGAGTATTTGCTAAAATCGATTCAATACGACATACAAGATTTTCACAATGATGGCCATCTTTAAATTCTTCAACCTACTTCTTTTCCTCAACCAAAGGTCGAATGGAGCTGAAATTTGACTGGAGGAATCGGGGCTACATGGAGATTCAGAATAGCTGCAGTTATTCCGTTCTGTTATCTACGGTGGTTCCAAATTTGCCATCTTGAAACTTTTCAACCCATACCAAGTTGAATTGTACCAAAACTTGATGGGAGGCATTAGGGTAACGTGGGAATTCAGACTTTTCAGAACGATTCTGTTCTGATATCTCCGATGGCTGACACGTTAACCATCTTGAAAATCTTCAAACCATATCTGCTACCGAATGGCCTGTTGCATTGAATTGTGTTATATTATTGAAATAATTGGACTTGTCATGAGTCAAGATTCTGACTTTCTCCCACGCTTGTTAAAATATAGACCACCCACTGCAGTTAATTATGTCTGCATGCCTCTTTGATACTTGTAGGAGTTCCCTCAGTTTGGTTCTGAGCTTCATGTTGTATACTTGTAAATAAATATATGCATAAACTTATAGTTCTGTTATTGAACCCAAATCAATATAAATGACATAACATGGTGGCAGCGGTAGTTAAATTGTGAACTATAAAAGGACATTTAATTTTGGCAATATTCTACAGTAAAAAATGGCAAGTTTTCAGTTTTCACATCCAGAAAAATTTGACTTTTCTAAACCACAAGGTTGGGAAAAATGGTTCCAGAGATTTGAAAGGTTCCGATCAGCTTCAGGACTTTCAGAAAAACAATCAGAAATTCAAGTAAACTCCTTAATCTATTGTATGGGAAGTGAAGCAGATGGCATTTTGGACACCCTCAAGTTAACCGCGAAACAAAGAAAAACGTATGAAACTGTGTCAAAAAAGTTAAAGGATTATTTTATTCCAAAGCGGAATGTCATATTTGAGAGGGTGCAGTTCCACCAGCGGGTTCAGTTTGAAGGGGAAAAAAAGGACTCCTTCGTGACAAGTTTGTATAAACTGGCTTAGTACTGTTCATTCGGTGAACTGCATGACGAAATGATTAGGGATAGACTAGTAGTCGGATTGCGGGATCAAAATGTCTCTGAAAGGCTCCAGCTGGACGCGGAGTTGACGCTAGAAAAAGCCCTCACACACACAAGGCAGCATGAAGCAGTAAAAGCGCAACAGCCCGTTGTCAGGGGACAAAAAGTTGAATCTTCTTCTTTGGACGCTGTGCTAGGGAAAAAAGGGAAAACCAAACCAAAATATTCTATGAACAGGGACAGTGCAGTGGTGAAAAACACTAGCCAACAAAAATGTAAACGTTGTGGCGGTAACGTTCATCCAAGGGACAAATGTCCAGCAAGGGACTCTAAATGCCACAAGTGCAAAGGCAAAGGGCACTGGGCAAGAGCTTGTTTATCGAAGCCAGCAGTAAATGAGGTCTACGAGGATAGGGACTCCGGTGACGAATATGGGTTTCTTGGCTCGGTAGAGGGCCACGAATTGACTGACGGCATGGACAAGAGCCTCGATTCAGTGGATGCGAAGCCGTGGATCACCGACGTCAAAGTTGACGGCATTAACATCAGGTTTAAGATAGACAGTGGTGCCGACCTCACAGTCATTTCAGACAAGGAATTCGAACGATTTCCAGGGATTATGCTTGTGAAGTCTAGTAAGATTCTGTATGGTCCTGGAAAATCAAAACTTGATATGCTCGGAAAGTTTCAGTGTACTTTGGAAACAAAACGTTGTTTCAGTGTTCAGGATATATATGTGGTTAGGGGATTGTCATTACCACTTCTTGGGCGGCCTGCGATCGAATCACTTAGGATAATTGACCAGGTAAACCTTGATCTTTCGTCTGTACATGCGTTCGAACACTACAAAGATAAGTTTCCGACACTTTTTAAGGGTTTAGGCAAAACAAACTTGGAATACACTATCAAGCTTAAAAGCGGTGCTCAGCCCTATTCCCTCAATGTGCCCCGCAGAGTGTCTTTCCCTTTGATGAATAAGGTGAAAGAAGAACTGCAAAGAATGCAAGATATGGGGGTAATTTCAAAGGTAGACCAGCCTACAAAGTGGTGCTCTGGTATGGTCGCAGTAGCAAAAGCAAACAGTGACAAGGTTCGAATCTGTGTAGACTTGACCAAACTCAATGAAAGCGTGATGCGGGAAAATTATCCCCTCCCCACTGTTGAGGAATCACTTTCTAAACTGGCAGGTGGGCGTTACTTCAGCAAAATCGATGCAAACAGCGGGTTTTGGCAAATAAATCTAAAAAAAAGAAAACTACATTCATCACACATTGGGGACGATTTTGCTTTAATCGGTTACCTATGGGAATTTCAAGTGCGAGTGATTAATATCAGAAAAAAAATGTCCCAGCTCCTTGAAGGCATCCCCGGGGTGGTTTGTCAAATGGACGATTGCTTAATTGCAGGGAAAACGCTTGAACAACATGATGAAAGGTTGTTTGAAGTGTTGAAAAGGCTTGAATCAGTAGGGATCACATTGAATGAGAGTAAATGTGTATTTGCCCAGCGATCATTAACCTTTTTGGGGCATTTGATTGATGAAAACGGTGTAAGGCCCTGTCCTGACAAAGTTCGCGCTATAGTAGATATGGCGACTCCGCGTAATGTCTCGGACAAACGGAGATTTTTAGGCATGATCAATCAGTTGGTTAAATTCTCGCAAAATATTGCAGAGAAAAGCAAACCTTTGCGTGACCTACTGAAAAAACAGAATGCATGGTCACGGGGACCACCGCAAGAGTCTGCTTTCAATGACATAAAGCAGGAAATTAGCTCCAGCTCCGTTCTCGCACATTATGACCCTAACAAGGAAATATTGCTTTCGGCAGACAGTTCTTCATATGGATTAGGAAGTTTGATTCGCCAGAAGCACGGGGACACATGGAGACCCGTGGCTTTCGCGTCTCGTTCACCCAGCGAGGCTGAGTGCAGGTACGCCCAGGTAGAAAAAGAAGCGTTGGCTATAACTTGGGCATGTGAGAAATTTGCAAATTATTTGATAGGCACCAAATTCCACATTGAAACTGACCATAAACCCCTGGTACCCCTTCTCAGCACAAAGGACCTATCTGATGTCCCCCCAAGAATACAGAGATTTAGATTGCGTTTGATGCGATTTCATTTCTCAATTTCCCATACGGCTGGTAAAAACTTATTTTCAGCCGACGCCCTCTCGAGGGCCCCTTTGAGTAATTCTGAGGAATCTCATTCAGATTTATATTTACAAACACAAGCATTTGTTGATTCAGTAATTGATGGCTTGCCGGCTTCTCGCTCAAGGTTGGATCAGATCAAAAATCATTACACTTCAGATGCGGTATGCTCCAGTTTACTGAAATTTTGCAAACAGGGTTGGCCAGAAAAATCAGCCTTAGATGAAACTTTGCAGCTCTATTGGTCAGAAAGGGGTGATTTTACGGTTCAAGATGGTCTCTTACTTAAAGGTGTAAGATTAGTTATTCCGAAGGTTTTGCAGGGGGAAATCTTGGACAAAATTCATGTCGGACACCAAGGCATTGTAAAATGCAGGGAAAGGGCGAAATCGTCTGTTTGGTGGTTAGGACTGAGCACACAGCTTGAAAGCTTGATTAAAGCGTGCCAGAAATGCATAGAACAATCAAAAGATCATGCGGAACCACTAAAACCGATAGCATTTTCCACTAGACCGTGGCAAAGAATCGGCGCAGACCTGTTTCAGCTTAAGGATTCTGTTTATTTGCTAGTCGTTGACTATTTTTCAAGGTATGTGGTTGTGAATTTTTCCATTCAGACTGTGGCAAATATTTTACATCAAGCCAATTCAAAGAGTTCGCGGCTACATACGGTTTCGACCTGGTTACCAGTTCCCCCAAAATGGCACAGAGTAATGGTATGACAGAGCGCCATGTAGGGACTATAAATGATATGAAAGCTGACGATCCGTATATTGCTTTGTTGTCATATAGGACAACTCCACTAAGCAATGGATTTTGTCCGGCAGAATTATTGATGGGCCGTAAATTAAGATCAAATTTACCGGTTCAACCCAAATTGCTTAATCCAAAATGGCCTAACATGAAAAAACTTGCCGCGCGCGAAAAGAAGATAAAGCAAAAACAAAAGTTCTATCATGACAAACGCCATCGCGCTCGTCTTTTCAGACCACTTTGTCAAGGCGACAAAGTATGGGTGAAAGACCAAAAGAAAACCGGCATTGTAAATGATCACAGTGAATTTCCGCGTTCGTATCATGTACAGACAGATCAAGGCATCATACGGCGCAATAGACGTTTTCTCGCGGCTTTGCCAAATAACAATGATTCAGAGATTAAAGGCCAACCCCAGGAACTTGTAGATACCACCCCCGAATCACATGATCCAATAAACAGTGAGACTGAGAAAAACAATAACAGCCATGGGAACTCTGAACTCACTGAAGGTCAGTAATACTACAGACCAAAATCAGGTAGATGTGTAAAACCTCCTGATAGACTGACATATTAATGACTATAACAGCTGTACCTATTCATCAGTGTACAAAAATTATCTTGTGAAGTGAACTTAAACAATGGTGTGGAGAAACCTTAATTAACTGGAACGTTACTTGCTTATGGAGCAAAAAGGGGGGTTGTAATATTATTGAAATAATTGGACTTGTCATGAGTCAAGATTCTGACTTTCTCCCACGCTTGTTAAAATATAGACCACCCACTGCAGTTAACTATGTCTGCATGCCTCTTTGATACTTGTAGGAGTTCCCTCAGTTTGGTTCTGAGCTTCATGTTGTATACTTGTAAATAAATATATGCATAAACTTATAGTTCTGTTAGCGAACCCAAATCAATATAAATGACATAACAAATTGGAATAAGTGGTCGGCATTTGGGTGACGTGGAGATTCAGAATTGCTAAAACTGTTGCATTCTCATATCCCAGATGGCGGCCATCTGGAAATTCTTCAATGCACCTGTATAGACGTATCCAATGTTTTGACACGTGAATGCGCCTGTTACTTCACCTATTGTGTACCCCTTTTATCTGGTTGGCAAAATACGCCTGTTTCCGTATAGTGTCAATGAGTTTTAAGTTTAAGTTGAGGTTTCAGTCCCCGTCAACACTGGTAAGGTCATTTTGAAGACGTTGCTTCCGATTTGGTGGGACTTTTACCCGACATTGAGATGAAATGACATACCGCCATACCGTCCATAGAAACCGCTAGGGTTTAAGGAGCAGCCCAACTCACATCACTTTTCCTAGGCAGGCTTATATCGCTTTTATCATTTTGCTTTGGAGTGTTTGTTTCGCTTATATTATTTTGTTTTGGATAGCCAGTTGGCCATTTTGTGGGAAAGTAACTGTCCTGTTGGCTTTCCGCTATTGATGTTTTCATTAGGGTCTGTAGTTTCATGTTTGTGTTTCTGTCCCTTTGGTGTCTCTGATGGGAGATGTTCGTTAATTGTACCGATTCCTGATCATTGCTTTCACTTCTGTCTTAGACCTAAGCTGTTTACCAGTAGTCAAGTTCGGTCGGTTTCAGCTCTGCGCGGAAGCAACTTGCAGCCTAATCTATGTCTCTATGCCCCGATGGGCTGGGGCGCATAGTCACCGTGTGGGAGCGGAAGTGAACGGCCATTTGCGATTGAACAGGACTTGCGATTTGTACAGTGGACGACCAGTCACTTGCGATATAACATTAACACGTGGTATCTCAAATGTAAACACAGAAGACATTTGCTTGAGGTTTTGGTCATTGTTTTTATTTGTGTAAGTTGTCAACATACGTGTCACTTAATTAATAATTATTTCGTTGGCATCATTGGTTCAATTGGCGGAATTAACAACGGTGATCAGTTGGCATGTGTTTCCCTGTTGCTGGCATACGTTTCTAAAAATGGTTTAAATGACGGATAAATATTTAGAGGCCACTTCTTTTAGTTTTACTGACATCTTTAATAAACTATAAAGCCTACTGTCAAAGAGGATGTAAATTACGGCAGCTAAATCATAACTTGTATAGCCATCAATTTCGATAATCAGAACGGTCACTTGACATTGGATTGAACGATCCCTTGCGATCTGTAAACATCGGAGTTGAACAGTCACTTGCCAAGTTGATCACTGAAATTGAACAGTCAGTTGCGATGGTGATTTCACAAATAATGTTTTTGTGATTTAGGGTCATTCTAAGAAGTCTAATCAGATATGACACCTAATAACCAAAACACTTCCTTCTAATACCGTTGCAGAAAAGTGTTTAGAACATTGCTACTGTTTCAAAAGCATGGTGCGAAACATTTTCACTTCTGCATTTTCAAGCGAAAACGCGCGCTTTATTTGATTTGCGGTGCTGCGTCCCAGTCAACACGATTCAGGTCATCTTGCCGACGGTGCTTCAGATGTTGTGGCTTGTAACTGACACTGAGGTGAAATTACATCTCAGTGCATACCGCCTAAACAAACCAATAGGGTTTATATTCAGGGACGAACCAACTCGCACCACTTTGCCAGGTCAGGCGACGGCCTTCTAAGTACTAGTGTGCGATCGGTTTCATCTCGGCATCCCAATCTATTTCTCCGAGCCCCGATGGACAGAGACAAATCCTTTTTTTCTGACATCTTTCAATAACATTTAATAACTTTTAACATAACTCACAAAGCAATAAATTTTACTTCATTCATGATCTTAATTGAAACAAAAAATGCTTACAAGTATTCTACTACCGGATGTCTAGCCTGCCCTAGTGGTAATTTCAAGATATCCAGTACCGGACGTCTACACTAGATGGCTAGAATTCCTATACCGGATTTTTTTGTCATGGAATTCGACTTTTGTTTCACCGATTGAAGTGAAGAAAAATATATATTTCATGCCTGGCAAATCCACCTTTTTATCCCTTGACCGAATAGGTTCGGGGAAATAATGATCAGCCAGGCGTTCGGCCGCCCGTCTGACCATCTGTACGCCCGTCCGTCCGTCCATGTATAGACAAAACCTTAAGATGGCCACAATTCCAATATCCTTCGAGACGTATTGATTTTTCTAGTTGAACTGTGGTTGTGCTATGCGGAAGAACCCCGAGTCTAGCTGGCATTATATTTCAGTTATCTCCCCTGATTATATAAAAAATTTTTAGCAGTTGCGATTGCACTAATGTGAGGTCAGTTTTACCTCAGTGCGATAGCGTAATTGCACCCTTTGAGGTCCATGGATGGTACTTGGTACTATTGTTTTTATATGGGATTAAAGCCCCCGTCAACACTATTAAGGTTATTTGTGAGACGTTGCTTCCCATTTTGTGGGACTTTAACCTGATATCGATAGGAAATGACGTCTCAAGCCCAGCCATCCAAACGAGCCAATAGGGTTTATATGTAGGAACGCTTCAACGCGCATCCTCTTCTAAGCAGTTTGCTCAGG
This sequence comes from Lucinisca nassula, assembly GCA_963580285.1. NCBI lineage: Eukaryota > Metazoa > Mollusca > Bivalvia > Lucinida > Lucinidae > Lucinisca > Lucinisca nassula. Next base: position 23,127,092 of record OY757017.1, read on the forward strand.
AACCACGACTCTAGGTGCCACGCTATTTGAGTTATCTCCCCTGAAATCTCTTTGAGATATATTGACAGAACCCTGTTGAGCTGGACCAAAGTTTGAAATAAGAATTAGTTTTATTAATACAAATCTTGGTAGGTAACTCGAAATTTCAACTTAGAAACTTGAAATTTCGACTTCAAATCTCGCAATTTCGACTTTTAAAAAACTCACAAGTTTGACTTCGTATCTCAAAATGTCGCCGAACTCGATAGTTTGACGTAGTATCTCGAAATATGACTTAGCATCTCGAAGTTTCGTCTTATTTACTCGAAATTTCGACTTATGATCTCGAAAAAGCGACATAACAACTCGACATTTCAACTATGTACCTCGAGATTTCGGTATAATAACTCAAAGCTGGCTCTGTGATCTGCGATCTGCATTCAACTCTGAATTGGGAATAGCCATAACAGAAATCTTGTTATGGCCAACTCAGAGTTAAAAGTAGACCTAAAATCTCAGAGCCAACTTTCCACAACTTAATTTTTACATGAAACAGACATAGCCCCCGCCAATCAGGGCTCGGAAAAAAAGATTGGGCTGCAGGGTGCTTCCATGCAGAAACCGATCACACATGAGTACTGATAAACCGTTTGTTAGGTCTAAGCCTGTTAAGGCAAAGTGGTGCGAGTCGGACCATCCCTACATATAAACCATATTGGTTTGTTTTGGGCAGTAGTGCTTGAGATGTCATTTCATCTCAATGCCGGCCAAAAATCCCACAAAATTGGAAGCAACATCTCTAAAAATGCCCTTAATAGTGTTCATGGGGACGTAAAACTTCGATTCAAATAAAACAAACATAAACAGGCGTCGGATTTGATGTGGAGTTGGCATATTCTATGCTTATTATGCCTCATTTTGAGAACCAAGAATTGGCCACTAGACCTGTGTGCTAAACCCCGGCGTTCAGGGGAGGCGTCGGCCTATCTCTAGCGTAACGGAACTGAGACATTGGCCTGGTCAGCTAGAAGCCCAGATTCGAAACCATGGAACAAACTTGGAAGATCCTTGGGCGTCGGATACAGAACATGGACTCCCCCCTCACCCCCACTTCCCCCACGCCCCCTCCACACACACACTCTTCACACCCACCTTGCATAGAAGCTGGACGGACGGGAAGCAGCTCTGCATTGCCTACCATTCATCAAATTCCACGCCTGCCCGCTGGGATGAGCCTTTGTTTGTTTGTTTGATTTGTAGTTTATCGTCCCCGTCAACACTGTAGAAGTCATTTTGGAGACGTTGCTTCCAATTTGGTGGGTGTTTTACCAGACACTGAGATGAAACGACATCTCAAGCCCTGTCACCCAATGAAACCACCAAGGTGTATAAGGGGATGAGACGTAGGGTATGGGGACCTTCTGCCCTAAATAGATGTATGTTTAATGTGAAACATGATACATCTTGAACTCGTAACGTACCACATTTTCTGGTCGGTTTTTGCTTATTATGTGTTCGTGTTCCACACTCAGTCGACCAGCTTTTGGGTCCATTTTTTATCATTCGACCAAAAGCAACTAGCTACAGAAGCTTCCCGCCTACTATTGTCCATGAGACTTTCGCTGACCATGTACATGTACAGCATGCATAGCATACAGATACCGGTTATTTATGGAAGCTCCGTTTGCGGCGTCCGATCTCGGTCTACACTTTTTGCCAATGACCATTTTTACCAGTGAGTCCAGTCCAGAGCTCACTACTTACTGACGCGGTATTTGATCAGGATCTACACTTTATGCATATTGTATAGGAAATTAAAGGTTACACGAAACTGTCTGAGTCAACTGTACATCTACCAATGTACACTCAGTGACAATTCGCCAACCTTTAATCTATAACTGAGTTTTATAATTTGCATACTCTGCCTTGCCGGCATTGGTAGCTAAGTCGGATGCGCGTCTGGCTGGTGATCAGGAGGACGCGGGTTCGATACCTGCTGGGTCGGCAACATTTTGTCATGGAGAATCATGATGAAATCTTTCTGCCCCTTCCGCTGTTTCAAGAAGGGCAGTTGTCAGTTTCTGGCGAAAGAATATGCACTGTACTGCTAAACTGCTTACGCATAAGCTTGCCCAGGAAAAGTGTGGCTAGGTAAACTGGCCGGTTCAAAAGTGACTAAGAATAGGGTGTTGTTCGTTTGTTTGATTGATTTAAGGTTTGACGTCCCCGTCATCAGTGTAAAGGTCATTTTCGAGACGTTGCTTCCAATTTTGTGGGACTTTTACCAGACATTGAGATGAAATGACATCTCAAGCCATGTCGCCCAATGAAACCAATAGGGTTTATAAGCATAGACGGTCCCACTCGCACCGCTTGCCTGGACAGGCTTAGATCCTCTAAGCGGTTTGCCAGTACTCGTGTGCCGTCGGTTTCAGCTCTGCGTGAAAACATCATGCAGCCGATCTATTTCTTCAAGCCCCGATGGGCGGGGCCAAGAATAGTGTTGACTGGGCCGTTAAACTTCAATACAAACAAACAAACAATCAAAGCATACTCTGTCAAAATTCAGGGTTCTAGCTTTTGTAGTTCTTGAGAAATATTTGATGAAACAGTAATGGTTTATCGGGGCGGCGGGATGTCCGGCAGGCAGACCGACGAACGGATGCATGGACGGACATCAGACAAACGAAAGTACGGAGGAACAGATGTAAATAAATTACTCACACTTTTTCAAAGCCGGGGTATAATTTAACATTTATCGGATTTAATAGCTATTAAGGCGAAATTTCGAGATAGTATGGCGATTTTTTTCCCCATTATTTAGTCAAAGTGTTCGAGATCCTAAGTCGAAATTTCAAGTTATTATGTCGAGATTTCGAGTTAAAAAGTCGAAATTTCGAGTCATTAAGTAAAAATATACTCAGTCGAAATTTCTAGTTAAAATGTCGAAATTTCGAGATAGTAAGTCGAAATTTCGAGTCATTAAGTACTCGTAGAAAGATACTAAATGGAAATTTTGAGTTAATAAGTCGAAATTTCGAGATACTAAGTCGAAATTTCGAGATACCTATCAAAAGAAATAAAAGTATACTTGGCCCAATGCTCTTCCTTAGGTAATTCAACTTGCATTCTGAATTTCTCTAAGTATACCAAGTGAAAATATAGCTTTTACAAGTATGCATTTTATTTCACTAATGTTCGCAGATGTAAGACAAGTATAGCTTTGGCAAGAAGCAAATGTATACGCTTAGCTCATATAAACTGTGAATGTCTAGAGTTATATCCCAGAAATGTGTTTATCATATGACCTCGCGTCTGAGAGAGTAATAACGTCATGTATTATTTTTCGATAATCCACTAGTGGATTAAATATGTAAATTAGCTAGATACGTCCCGTAACGTTACATGTGTTACGAGCCAATCGTAGCAGAAAGAAAAACCAAACAAGCCTTTTGGAAAATTTTAACAAAATTTATTTACAAGTTAACTTTAACCTGTAGAAGTAAGAAAATTAAATGTACTTAGCTCTGTTATGAAATATCCTGAATGAATCTATTTTCCTTGATCCCACAGAATTCACAGTCCAAAATGAAAAGTAATATCCTTTAACAATCCAACACAGAATTTAGAAATAACTTTTCTTAAATGCCCAAACATCAAACTCCAAAGTCTCACTCAATGAGAAAAATCAAGCTCATTATAGACCCTATGATTTCTCTAGAACATTCCAGAGGGCTGTGGAATAAGATGAGGTAATTCTCTAAAAATAATGCAACCCAGAACTTTCTGGAAGGTTCTGAAGTACTTTTCCTTGTAAACATGTTGTTTACAAAAATGAAATTAATCTGTGACTCAGTTTTCTAGAATCTTCCATAAGAAGATTAACAAGATATTTATAGCACTATTAGGTCAACACTGGGGTGAAAGTGGGAATCAGAAAAATAAATTCTTATGCATAACACTCCCCCTCTTCGAGGAAAAGAAAGATTTATGTAATAAAGCTTTCTTTTGCTTTAAGAATTATAAAATATTGAGCATAGCATATAAAATTGCATGTATCTACAATCCACTTTAGTAGGAAAGAAAACCACAACTCCTGACACTGCTCAAACTCTTGAAAGGGCATCAGGGATAATGTTATCTCTCCCTCTGATATGTCTTATGTCTAAATTATACTCTTGTAGCATAAGACTCCACCTGAGCAACCGCTGATTTTTGTTTTTCATTTTATGTATGAAAGTCAGTGGATTGTGATCACTGAAAACAACAATTGGTGCAGTAGTAGGGGTAAGATAAACTTCGAAATGTTGCAGAGCAAGAATCAGAGACAAGCACTCTTTCTCTATGGTAGAGTAATTTCTCTGATGCTTATTAAACTTTTTGGAAAAGTAGCAAACTGGATGATCCACACCATTTTCATCTTCCTGCAACAAAACACTACCTGCACCTACGTCACTAGCATCTACAGCTAGCTTAAACTCCTTTTCAAAGTTTGGTGCTAAGAGAACTGGTTCACTCTTGAGTATGGCTTTAAGTTTATCAAAAGCATTTTGGCATATTGCATTCCAATGGAATTTTGTTCTTTTGCTGAGCAAATTTGTCAAAGGCTCAGCAATGACAGAGAAATTATTACAGAACTTTCTGTAATAACCAGCCATACCAAGAAATCGCATCAGCTGTCTTTTGCACGTGGGTACGGGAAAATTTGAGATAGCCTCAACTTTAGCATCAATGGGTTTCACATGACCTTTACCTACAACATGACCTAGAAATGTCAAACTTGCATGGCAGAATTCACTTTTAGCAAGATTGATTGTCAATTTGGCATTACTCAGTCTATCAAAGAATGCTCGAATAGTCCCAAGATGTTGATTCCACTGGTCGTTGTATATGATAGCATCACCGATATAAGCACTGCAGCCTTCCAGCCCCGCAATTACCATGTTTATTAAACGCTGAAATGTTGCCGGAGAGTTTTTCGTTCCAAATGGCATGACTTTATAGTTAAATAATCCGTCTGGTGTTGTGAATGCCAAAACCTCCTTTGCTCTATCTGTAAGTGGAATTTGCCAAAATCCTTTCAGAAGGTCGAATTTCGTTATGTATTTGGCATTCCCGATGTTATCAATGCAGTCATCCATTCTTGGAATAGGAAAGCTATCTGTTTTACATAAGGAATTAACTTTCCTAAAATCTGTACACATACGATATGTTCCATCAGGTTTTGGTACAAGAATACAAGGAGAACTCCACTCACTTTGGCTTGGTTCAATAAAGTCATTGTCTAACAGATACTGAACTTCTTCTTTAAGATATTTTTGTTTCACAGGATTCATCCTGTATGGGTGTTGTTTTACAGGTTTAGAACCATTTATGTCCACATCGTGAAATATTTTGTCTGTCCGTGTTGGAATGTCAGGAAATAAGTGTTCATATTCAAAAATCAGCTGTTTCAGTTCATTCCGCTGATTTGGCTCTAGATGTGACAGTTTCTGGTCAAGATTCCGTAGAATGTCAGAATTCTGAAGTTTTGATGATGTGGGATCCGACTTCACTGAATTAATATCCTCACAGTCATTGTCACATGAATTAAGTGGAACAGAGCTAACTAGATTGACTGATGTTAAAGATGCATTGTCCCTATCTATGTATTCCTTAAGCATGTTAATATGACATAGCTGCTTGAGCTTGCGCCTCCCAGGAGTGTTTATTATGTAATTTACGTCACTGATCTTTTTGTCTACAGAGTATGGACCATAATACCTGACCTGTAACGATTTTCCTGGAATAGGCAAAAGAGCTAGTACCTTATCACCTGGTTTAAAATTCCTTTCTTTTGTCCCTATGTCATATAGCTGTTTCATTTTCCTTTGGGCTGACTCAAGATTGGTCCGAGCAGCCTCACAAGCGTTTGAAAGTCTAGTTTTGAAATCGGACACATACTGAAGTAAATTCAGGGAGGTATCATCATTGGAGAGAAATTTCTCTTTGAGAAGTTTCAAAGGACCACGAACAGTATGGCCAAATACTAATTCAAATGGACTGAAGCCAAGAGATTCTTGCACAGATTCTCTAACAGCAAATAAAAGGAGATGGATGCCTTCATCCCAATCCTTCTCTGTGTCAAAACAATAAGATCTTATCATGTTTTTCAATGTTTGATGGAATCTTTCAAGGGCGCCCTGACTTTCAGGATGATAGGCCGATGACTTATACTGAACAATGCCAAGTTCATGCATTACTTGTTGAAATATTCCAGACATAAAATTTGAGCCTTGGTCTGACTGAATAGATTTGGGAAGACCAACAAATGTGAAAAACTTCACTAAGGCCTTGACGATTGTCTTAGTTTTGATATTTCTTAGTGGAATGGCTTCAGGAAAACGTGTGGAAGCACACATAATAGTCAATAGATATTCACAACCAGACTTTGTTCTGGGCAAGGGACCCACACAGTCTATAATTATTCGACTGAAAGGTTCATCAAAAGCAGGTATAGGCTGCAAATGAGCCTTGGGTATAGTCTGATTGGGTTTTCCTACCATTTGACATGTATGGCAGGACCTACAATGCTGAGAAACATCTGATTTTAACCCAGGCCAGTAAAAATGATTAAGAATCTTGTGATAGGTTTTATTGACACCTAAATGTCCTGACATGGGAGTTTCATGTGCCAAGTTTAATATTTCGGGACGGTAAACCCGTGGAACCACTATCTGGTGGTTGACAGTCCACTCGTCTTCTGCTGAGACGTCTGATGGACGCCATTTTCTCATAAGAATGTCATTTTTGACATAATAACAGACTGGGACCTGAGATACTTCCTGCTCATCTAAGGCCCTTTCAAACAAAGGCGAAATTTCAGGATCCTTATGCTGTTCTTTAGCTAGTTGAGACCCAGACATTATGTCATGGCCTAGATCTAAAGATGAGTTATTCTCATGAAAATCTGTCTGCTTATCAGGCAGGCTTGAAGACATAGACCTTGTTATCTCGTCATTAAAAGACTGACCCAAAAAGGTATGTTAAATCAAAATCCTGTTTCCCATCAGTTTGCTTGGCCGTACGTGCCATAGCCCTTGTGACTGCACAGGATGGATAAAGATCAGGAATTTCCTGCTCAATGGGATCAGGTGGTTGATCAGTGCAAGGATTAGAAGTCAAAAGTGGGTTTACCACAACCTTATCTCCAGCTGAGTCATTGCCTAGCAATAAATGAACACCTTTAAAAGGTAAAGAAGGTCTAATACCAACAGCCACTGAACCGGATACCAAGTCTGATGACAAATAAACGTTATGAAGCGGAACATTAACAAATCCACATTCCACACCCTGAATAAGGACACTTTGGCCCAAAGAAGTCTTCTCAGAAAAAGGCAGAGTATCTGCTAGAATAAGAGATTGAGAAGCTCCAGTATCTCGTAAGATTTTGATAGGGGTAGGATGGGCATAACTGTCACCATTTAGTGATACAAAACCATCTGATAAGAATGGTTCATAAATCTCCATAACTGAATCAGTCTCAGATAATTTGATATCAGAAAGAGTTTCCTCCCTTACACAAGACTGTGGTTTTGGCCTTATAGAAGTCAAACCTGTAGGCTTAAGTTCCTCTTGTCTTTCTCTTTCTTTTCTTCGCTTTAATTTTAAACATTCAGAGATCAAATGACCTATATTTTTACAATAATAACAAACTACTTGAGATTGAGATAAGGGATTCTGGTCTTTGTTTTCACCAGAAGGTTTGGAAAAATTTGGGCTTCTGTTTTCACCAGAAGGCTTGGAAGAATGCTGGCTTTTATTTTCACCAGAAAGTTTGGGCATAGTACTAGGTGTATGACTATAACTACCAGAGGGATTACTGGGATAGAATCTTGGACCTGTCTGTGGATTATAAGGTTTTCGAGGATAAGGCCTGTTCACAAATGAGACTTTATGAGTCAAAGCATAATCTTCTGCCAAACGAGAAGCTTCCTCCAAAGTTTCAACCTGTCTCTCATCGAGAAAAGATTTAATGTCTGAATTTATGCACCGTTTGAACTCTTCAACAAGGACAAGCTGTCTAAGTTTGTCATGATCAGAGCCTACTTTTTTAGAAGAACACCACCTATCAAATAACTGTTCTTTGGTTCAAGCAAATTCTACATGAGTCTGGGAAATTTCTTTTTTACAATTCCTAAATTTTTGCCTGTAAGCTTCAGGGACCAACTCATATGCCATAAGAATAAGCTCCTTAACCAAATCATATTCTGAGATTTGCTCGACAGTCAGCTGAGTGTAAATGTCTCGAGCCTTTCCGACAACAACGCTTTGCAAAAGTAAGGTCCAATGCTCTTTTGGCCATTTTAAATTTTCTGCAACCTTTTCAAAATGCAAAAAATACTTATCTACCTCTTTTTCCTGAAATGGCGGAACTAATCTGATGTGCTTTGTGGCATCAAAGTAACTACCAGAGTCAAAAACAGGGGTAGGTTTCACCCTATCTTGACCCTGGAGTTCCAGTTCCTTCATCTTTAATTGAAAATGCCATTTTTCTCTTTCTATTTCTAGTCGCTCTTCTTTTTCGAATGTTTCTTTCTGAAGGCGTTCCTCCATTTCTCATCTTTTCAACTGCATTTGTCTCTGCATTTCTCTTTCTTTTTCTTTCTCTCTTTCTTCCATTTCTAATCTTTCCATCTGCATTTGTCTCTGCATTTCTCTTTCTTTTTCTTCCTTTTCATTTTTTTCTTTCTGTATGCGTTCTTCCATCTCTAATTTTAACTTTTCCAATTCAATTTGCCTTCCTATTTCAATTTGTCTCATTTGTAATTCAGTATGTGAAACCATAATGAGAGACAAAGCAGATGGATCGAAAAGTTCTTCATCAACAAAAAACTGTACCAAAATATTCTTAATTTCATGCTTCTTCATGCTTGTTTTGACAGCAGTGACCCCATAATGGGAAGCAATTTCTAGCAAATCTGTCCTTTTGGCCAGATTAAACAACTCCTGAGTAGGCTGAGCCAAAAAGCTTTTCAAATCAAACGACATGTTTGCTTTTTGTTTGCTTTATAAAGTATTTATGGAAATACAGATTAAGGTTAATTTGACAGGGTTTTTTTTTTTTAAATGACAAGCCCAATGAGAATTTCACATGAAATGACAAGTACTATTTCACCTGAAATGTCAGTTCACATGAAATGACAATCCCCTATATGCTTAAAGGGAAATACCAATCTTTATGAAGCAACTGCCAAGTCTATATTTGATAAGAAATGACAATTACCTGCCGTCACATGAAATGTCGGTTTTAAAATGCTCAAATGGTTTTATCCCGGACGAGCCCCCAATTTCTGTTACGAGCCAGGCGTAGCAGAAAGAAAAAGCAAACAAGCCTTTTGGAAAATTTTAACAAAATTTATTTACAAGTTAACTTTAACCTGTAGAAGTAAGAAAATTAAATGTACTTAGCTCTGTTATGAAATATCCTGAATTTAACAAAATTTATTTACAAGTTAACTTTAACCTGTAGAAGTAAGAAAATTAAATGTACTTAGCTCTGTTATGAAATATCCTGAATGAATCTATTTTCCTTGATCCCACAGAATTCACAGTCCAAAATGAAAAGTAATATCCTTTAACAATCCAACACAGAATTTAGAAATAACTTTTCTTAAATGCCCAAACATCAAACTCCAAAGTCTCACTCAATGAGAAAAATCAAGCTCTTTATAGACTCTAAGATTTCTCTAGAACATTCCAGAGGGCTGTGGAATAAGATGAGGTAATTCTCTAAAAATAATGCAACCCAGAACTTTCTGGAAGGTTCTGAAGTACTTTTCCTTGTAAACATGTTGTTTACAAAAATGAAATTAATCTGTGACTCAGTTTTCTAGAATCTTCTATAAGAAAATTAACAAGATATTTATAGCACTATTAGGTCAACACTGGGGTGAAAGTGGGAATCAGAAAAATAAATTCTTATGCATAACAACATGTACGACGTCCTTAACGACGTCGCGTTTTCTAACGGCGGAATATTGACATTTTTGTAAACAAATCGTGAAAAAAATGCGTTTAAATCTCATATGATAAATAGAATCTTGCATTCGTGCTCATGTATTATTGAATTTATTAAACTCGTTGAGGAAAAGGGATAAAATGCTCGACAGAGCCTCGCATTTTATCCCCTTTCCTCAACTCATTTAATAAGATCAAAAATACATGAACACTCATGTAAGATCCTCTATTACTGTCGTTGACAATATTCTTATTACCATTCTGCAACCAGAATCCTGTCGACTGAAGTATAATGTTTGCAATATCAACGTTGCAAATGCTGCAAATTTGTCAAATAGTCCTTTTTCATCTTGATTCGCGGAGGACAGTTGTCAGTTTCTGGCGAAAGAATGTGAACCGTCTTTGTTAACCGCTTACGTATAAGCTTGCCCAGGAAAATTGTGGATAGGTAAACCGACCGGCTCTAAAATGACCTAAAATAATGTTGACTGGGCCGATAAACTCCAATATAAACAAACAAACAAACAAATCATTTTAAAAATAGCACATGTGCTATAAATACATCAAATGGGCCCCGTCAAGCGATTTTGGTACTTATCGCCTATGCGAGCAGCGAAGGTTCAGGCGAGCCTGCGCATCCGCGCAGTCTCGCCAGAACCTTCGCTGCTCGCTCATACAAGCAGTGAATCAAGAGGAACCTTCAGACAGAAAAGCATATCCCTGGCCCCTCTGAATGGCTGGGCATGCGCAGGTAAAATTTGTCATGACGGAATGCTCGAAGACACAAATTCGCTTGGCGGGGCTCAAATCATATCGGATGCTTGAAAACTGTTGGAGAAGTCAAGCATACAACTTTACTACACTTTATAGAAGACTAATTGAAATACTACACTTTATAGAAGACTAATTGAAATACTACACTTTATAGAAGACTAATTGAAAAGTAACCCAAACATTTTGCTGTTAACGGCGAGGCAAGTTTTTTTTAAGCTCATCTGAGCCGAAGGCTCCTGGTGAGCTTATAAAATAGGCAGTGGTCCATCATGGTCCAGAGTTTGTTGGTGTATAGTTTGTATGTATGGCCTGTATAATTATGATAGCAAATATAGGCTTGTACAAATGTGATAGCAATTCAGAACAGAGCTCTGCACATGAGCCTCTTTTTGTGTAAAAGCTTATACTTGTTACCTTTTTCAGACTATACTCACATTGCCGGTCAAGAGGCATAAAAAGACCGCTTGATCATCAGAAAAGCCTACCGGTGAAGCCAGCAACAGCATGGCTAGATATGCCAAGGTAAGCCTGCCTTTTGCCGGAACGCTGGCCGTGTTAAAGACCACCTCGGTCAGATATTATGACTGGCATTGGCTATGGAACACGATTTGCAGGTCGAAAATGACCACCTTCCATATCTGCGATTTGCAGCCTACCGGCTTTCGAAATTTCTGAAACTTACAGACCACTTTCGTTTTTATTTCACCGTGCCTGAGGCGAGTGGTACATCAGCCCCGATGTATGAAACTCCGTGCAAAAACCTTTTAGAAAGTGGGACAACTAGTCCTGAACGTGATCTAGGGGTAGCCTAGGTGCTTATAGCATCCAGTTGCTTTAAAACCCTGTCAACGTCAGCGTGGGTGACTAGGGGCTGTACTTCCGTGTTTAACCCTACGCCTTTCATGTTTATGCCCAAGGGCGCCCAATGGAGTTGATCTTGAGTCCATCAGCCACAGGAACGTCCAGAACGTGTTTTCTTGGGAATACTAGCACTTTTATGGTAATCTACGCCGTCTGGCCTCCGTGGCCTTGTCGGTAACAGCACTGACACTTAATCATTAGGTATATCGAGACTATGGTTCGAAGCTCGCTCGTGTGCTCAGGTTTTCTTGTAAGGCCCGTTAAAGAGCAGAAAAAACAAACAAACAAACAAGAGCTGTCGCCATAAGTGAGCAATGCCCCCGTGGGAGCCAATTATAGGACCAACGTGAAAATTGTGTTAGGCACCCCTGCACCACACAAGGAATGCAAGTGCAAAGTTTCAGCTCAATTGGTGAAGAAATGGGGAAGTAGTTTGCATCACAAAAAAGTGTGGACTAACCCACAAACCAACAAACAAACGGACAGTGCAAAAACTATATGCCCTCCTACGGGGGCATAAAAAACACCAGTGTGTGTGCGTGTTGGCGCGCGCGCTTTTTGTGATTGTGTTTCCTTGGAGGAATCGGAAGACCATCGACATAGAGGATTCTCATCAAGCGACACAACAAGCGGAAGACCACCACGAAAAAACACTGTTAAAGTGTGGCTTTTGGCAGGAGTTAATAATTTCAAATCTAGTCTCACATTGGACAAACAGAGTAATAAAGTCGTTTTTCTAAAAAAAAACGTATTTTTGTTTACCATTTTTGCCAGATAAGAGGATATACTGGTGATACGTCAATACAGTATGAGTGAGTATGGTGGAGACTGGGAATATAGGTGCCAGTAAGCGAATGACAGCATATTCAGAATATCAACTAGCAAGTGACCGTTCAACCTAATCACAGTTGATCTGTACAATGTGAATACTTACGAAAGCAAGTGACCTGACCGGTTCATTTTTCTCCTGTGTAATACTTTTAACAGTCCTTCGATCTGATTTGAAGTTTTGAAGCTGTCTTTGAGTTCTATTGAGCCAGCGATACTATTAAAATATAAGATTGATAAAAAGCAAATGAAATGCTTCTTGGCACACGTTTTATGCATATTTTCAATTGTGTCAGCCGGTAATGGCATAACGATAAACATTGTGATCATCACTCTAGCTCGTCTCATGCCATCGAAAAAAATAACAGGTTTCTGCGGTTGGAATATGATAAAAACATCAATTTTATCAACAAGACATATAAATGGCATAGAAGCTTTATGTTCGCGGAACAAAAATGAAATTCCTTAATGTGTCGGTGAAAATATCATACCGCGAGTGACTGATCGTCCACTGCACAAATCACAAGTCCTGTTCAAACGCAAATGAACGTTCACTTTCGCTCCCATACTGTGAAAGTGTCAATGAGATTTTTGAATATTCAACGGATGATTAAACGTATTTCTTCCTCACAAAATTAAATAATATTTACCAGTTTGTGTTTCCGAAGTATTTAATGATTTAGAACCAGTCTGTTTTGACATTTTATTGCATATTGCCTTGCCTATAAAGTGTTATAAAACTACCTGTCCTTACGACGAATTGTAGTTGTTATGCCTTTTTGATGAACGCAAAAAGATTAAAGCGGATCTTTTCCGCCTGAATTTATATGAAAAAGGAGGTAATCCTGGTAAATGATTTTGATAGGACAACACTTCAACCATAGTTATTGCAGTAAAAAACATTACTCCCCATTAACGGTTGAGAATTGAAACGAGTGTTTTCGCCCACCAGAGAAAACGAGGCTAATGTCCTTTTTCCTTGCGTGACTTTGAAAGTGTCTAAATTAATTGCATATAAGATTTACAGGGAGGGGCAGCTCAGGTGTTGTCAGTATATATCACACCCGAAGATTCGCTATTCTGGCCTCTTGAAGGCGGCTTTGTCTTGCAGTTGCATTCGCTTGATTGGTTGACTTTGTTTACATTTTTGATAACCGCATCTGTCAAAGGCAGTTGCAAACGATATCTCTAGCCTGCCAAACTGTACACTTCCACCCTGTCTAAATACCATCTCTTTCTGTATCCTAAATCAGATAAAGCTGTTCAAAAACTTAATCAAAAGCATCAAGATTATTTAAACATGCAGATTCAGAATTGCTAAATTGATAGACAAAATGACAACCTAGACGCATTGTAATATATGATCGGCCTCATCCAGCTGAGCGGTTCTGGCCCACTTGGGTCTCTAGTTCTTGTTTTCTGTTCCACTCTGAGCCGGCCTCGTTGGCTCAGTCGGATGCGCGTCTGACTGGTGATCAGGAGGACGCGGGTTCGACTCCCGCCGGGGTCGGCAACATTCTTTCGTGGAGATTGATCATGAAATCTTTTCTACGGTCATTCTCTCCCTTCCGCTGATTCAAGAAGGGCAGTTGTCAGTTTCTGGCGAAAGAATGTGCACTGTACTGGTTAACCGCTTACGTATAAGCCTGCCCAGGAAAGTGTGGATAGGTAAACTGACCGGCTCAAAAATGACCTAAATAGTGTTGACTGGGCCGTTAAACTCCAATACAAACAAACAAAACTGTTCCACTCTGAACAAGTAGCGTGGAAAGGAAAAAACAATATATGTTTATTTTCTGTTATATTCTAATTTTATTTGCCAAGCGAAAACCATAGGACGACTTCCTACGTAGTATGACCCATCTTCTTTCTTATGAATGTTTTCATTGCTCTTAAAGGAACTCATTTTTGATTTTTATTTGCCTTCACTGCAGCTGGTGTTGTGCCGTGTGGCGGCCGTAAAACGTCTCCCCGTACATCAACCATAGTGCAGTTTATATTTTACGTTTGGTCCTTTGAGATCAGCGTAAATATTCTGAGAAATCAGAAACAAATTATTGTTTAAGACTCATATTCTAGACAGGTTTTTAATTATTTGGACCCCATTTTGATTTATATCAGTCTTTGAATCGACTGCCTATTCGAAATTCGCAAAATTGCAGTATGTTTCCTCTGGCTTTCGTTGCCGGATCTTTACAGGGTCACTGATGAGGCTTTATTAGCCGAAACTACGTAGTATGACCCATCTTCTTTCTTATGAATGTTTTCATTGCTCTTAAAGGAACTCATTTTTGATTTTTATTTGCCTTCACTGCAGCTGGTGTTGTGCCGTGTGGCGGCCGTAAAACGTCTCCCCGTACATCAACCATAGTGCAGTTTATATTTTACTTTTGGTCCTTTGAGATCAGCGTAAATATTCTGAGAAATCAGAAACAAATTATTGTTTAAGACTCATATTCTAGACAGGTTTTTAATTATTTGGACCCCATTTTGATTTATATCAGTCTTTGAATCGACTGCCTATTCGAAATTCGCAAAATTGCAGTATGTTTCCTCTGGCTTTCGTTGCCGGATCTTTACAGGGTCACTGATGAGGCTTTATTAGCCGAAACTACGTAGTATGACCCATCTTCTTTCTTATGAATGTTTTCATTGCTCTTAAAGGAACTCATTTTTGATTTTTATTTCCAAAATCTCGGACATACCAGTCCCGGCATATACTCCTTTTCTTCGTTCAGGTCGATAGGCATGGTGGGCGAAGCTGCTTACCAAGCAATGATTACTATCCTAGTACGCCTGATTACACTCTTCCGGAGGCCATGCATGTTGGTCTTAACATTTATAATTGCCATTTGTCTATGGATTAATGATTTTAGAGTAACGCTTTGGTACTACGACCTAAACTATTTTATTGTTTTTAATTCAACCCTACGCTTTCAGGGTGGAAAGGAAAACAAAAAATATGTTGTTTAAACGATATATTTCTGTTTTTTTTTTGTTCCATTCTAATGTTATGGTTTTGAATTCTACGCGACTTTTTTCAGAGCGGAAGAGAAAGCAATAAATATGTCGTATTGTGTTTCTGTTCCATTCTAACCTTATTGTTTAAATTCCACCCTACTTTTTCTGAGTGGAAAGGAAAACAAGAAATATGTCGTTTAAACTACACATTATATCGCTAAAACGACATATTTTTGTCTTCTTTTCTATTCCAATTTATTGTTTTAATTTCTGTTCTGCTAGAAACTGAAACAGAAGTATCCCTTCCCGGGTCCCGTAGTATGCATAGTGCATATTGTCTTTCTTTCTCTTGTTTTGGTTTGTTTGTTGATAGACATTTTCTGAAATTTCAGATTTATATAATGCAATAAATGCGTTTGTTCATTTCGTCCATATTTATAAGTGGACTCATCCTTCGTGCCATGGTTTGTCTATCGACCCATAATACCATTACGAAAATATGCTTATTATACAAATACATATTCACCTTTATCGCCGAAAAAATAAAAATTTTAGGATGAAAAATTGTGATATTTTTCTCATTTCTGTTGCAAATATAGATTTTGGGTACTCGTTAGAACCGCCTCATTGAGGCGGTTCTAACGAGTACCCACAATCTATATTTTAGAGCAGATAAAGGAAAATAAGGTAAACCCCCGGAAATCCCAATTGTACTATATAAAAGTGGAAATCAAGGTGGTCAAAATTATATAGGCGTGTGTTCGTGATGCTTAGTAAAAAAGCTATTCAGTGCTGGTGTCAATCCGACTTTAACTGATTTGTAAGAAATCCAGGTAATGAATATTAATAGAAGAAAGCCTCGATATTCATGTGTCTGTGAGGACAAATGTTGAGAGTGTGGGGTGGACTGGAATCAAGCGTTGGGTTTAGCAAACATTGAAGACCAAGATCTGACGCCACAGAATGCGGATTTCGACCAGGTTCTACGCTGTACGCTAACAATACAGGAATTTAAGAGCAAAACGCTATCGGTTAGAGCAATCCAAACAACCGACCCACTAGTGCTGTCAGTGCTACTTGGCCATTTTTGCCAAATGAGATTTTAGTTTTGTTTATTTGAATTGAGGTTTAACGTCCACCTCAACACTACTTATGTCAGTTTAGAGCTGATGCTTCCAATGTTATGGTACTTTTACCCGGCATTGAGATGAAAAGACATCTCAAGCCCTGTCACCCAACGGAACCAATGAGATTTATATGCATGGTGCGACTTGCACCTCTTTGTCTGGGCAGGATTAGACCTGTAAGCGGTTTTCCAGTACTCGTGTGCGTTCTGTTTCAGCTCTGCGTGGAAGCATCGTGCAGCCCGATCTATTTCGTCAACGCCCGATGGGCGGGACCGGAGATTTTTTGTTAAACCCATACTGCAAAGTGGTGCGAATAGGGTTTTCCCGTATATAAACCCTGCTGATTTGTTTGCGCAACAGGGATGGAGATATCATTTCATCTCAGTCCGTTTTAATTGGAAGCAACGTCTTCAAAATGACCCAAATAATTTTGACGTGGACATAAAACCTCAATTCAAACAAAAAAAAAAAATCTTGAAAATATAAATGCTATTTTTAAATGCATAGACTTAAAACAGTAGTTCTTGAGTACTTTTTCGTGTTTTCTATCAAATGCTGTAGTCTGTTTGGTAAGTTCCTCTACAACTAGAAATATGTTTTGTTTATTTTTCTCGGGGGGTGTGTTTGTGTGTGTGTGTGTGTGTGTGTGTGTGTGTGTGTGTGTGTGTGTGTGTGTGTGTGTGGGGCGAGGGGCGCTCAAATTACAGAATTGGAATTTTACTGTTTTAAAATTTAGAACAAACCGACTCAAAACAGTTTTTTGTTGGGTCTCAATTTTGGAACATTTCTGTACTTTGTGAACTTGATGTATGAACATGAATTTATTTACCTTGTTCATCACAAAAAACACGCCTGTATAGTTTTGATCCCCTTAAACTTAACTTTCATAAACTTTAAGTCAAATGCGGGTTTACATGGATATTCATTATTTGTTTTTCTTATTCTGCATTGAACATATTTCTTTATGAGTATCCGTTTGAACCACATTTTTTATTTGATTTATGTTTTCATTTTTGGTGGTTAATCTTCTAATATATTTGAATAGGCGTGTTTCCAGGCGTCTGTGGCGGCCGTCCTCTTGTCATGTTTGATCCTTTCGACTACTTCGTTACTGCAGCTTGCCAGGATAAATGCAAAGACAATGGTTATAATAATGGTGGAGTTTGCTATATTGACCAGTGCCTCTGTTATGTGCAAAAATAAGGTACAATAATATACAGTAAAAAAGAAGTGAAGGCAATGATCAGGAATCGATACAATCAACCCACAGCTCCCATCAGAGACACCAAAGGGAAAGAAGCAAAAACATGAAACAACAGACCTAGTGGAAACATCAGACCTAATGGAACCATCAAACACCCAAGGACAAACCATGACAAAAATAAACCGCGACAGAATAACCGCATTGGAACGGTCAGCGGAAACGAATTCCACTGAGGGGCTTTAATCGATTTTACATGGCCACAATCCTCGCCCTTACTTCCGTCGCGATTTTGACAAATAATGTGTTCAATCCGCATGAAGTCCTCCTATCTCATCAGTGCAACATCTACGTGAACACAAAACAATCAAACAATCACAGACTGAGGTGAAACAACGGTGAGGACTCGACAGCAAGAAACCACTGAAATGCTGGAGCAAACGAAAACCAACAGTTAGACTCCGAGGGATCCGACCAGAGACAGAGCATCAGGCACTAGCCAACATTACCTTCAATTAGATCTCTCTAATTCTAAATAAGCCTTTAACCTGGAACCGTCATATAATCTTATGCCTGA
Source organism: Lucinisca nassula (assembly GCA_963580285.1). Taxonomy (NCBI): domain Eukaryota; kingdom Metazoa; phylum Mollusca; class Bivalvia; order Lucinida; family Lucinidae; genus Lucinisca; species Lucinisca nassula. The sequence continues at coordinate 23,145,399 of OY757017.1, forward strand.
TCCACCGGCGTGCAATTAAAGCGGGAAGCAACGTTGTCAACCATGATTGGGTTAACTACCATGCATGCAGTCTGCCGTATAACATTTATGTTGTACCCCATCTTTTTATATCGAAAGTAACGTCAGCAAAAGACTTCGTAGGTAAGCATCGCTCAATTTGGTCGAAAGGTAACGAAAATTCGGCATAATGATAATTATAACGGTCAATGTGCTCAACTGGGGTCGAGTTGATTAAGTAGACATAAGCTTACGCCAGGCGAACGTGCGTTGTAAAAGTTGCGCAGAAATCTAAGCGGTGTGCATAACCGAAGCGTATAGAAAACGTAATTGTAAACTCACCCATAAAGTCACGTACCAGGTACCGTGATTCGAGGATAAGAAGAATGAGACGTCAAAGTGTATACCATCATAGACAAGCAAGATTAGTTATTTCGTTATTATTATTATAACCATCATAGATATGCAAGAAAGGTTATACTGTTATAATCATTATTATACCGAATCCTCGTCACCTTTCGACCAAATTGAACGTTGCTTACTAACAACGTCTTTTGCTGACGTTTCTTTCATATCTCAATCTTCTTGGTAACTTAAACTTCATAACAGACCATACAAAACACGGTTTATGGCAAATTTAACTTCTTGTACCACCACCAAATTTTCTACATTATTAACCTCATGTTTAACTGCCATAAAAAAAAAAACAAAAAAAAAAACATGTAATTAAATATTGCGACAGAGCAGGGAGAAATATGTTTTTGTCTATAAAAATTCTTATGAAGATTTAAATAAATTGAAATCCAGACGCTTTAGTGCTTCAAGTCTGTCTTCTTATGATTTTCCACCCTTTACACTACACTTCCTCAAAATCTTATAAAAGAAAAACTTAATAATTTAAATGAATGGACATTCCATAGGGTAGACTCCCTCTATCTTACATGTAATGTAATAAATGCTTTTTCACTTCTGAAGAGCATCACAATTATACTTTATGGTCACGTCAGAAATAATGTGAAGCTATCACCTTTCTACTTGACAATATTTACACAATTATTACACAAATTGTGGGTATTCCGATTGGTACAAATTGCGCTTTTCTTGTGGCTGATCTGTTCTTGTTTGGCTATGAAAGAGACTCCCTGCCCTACATCATAGTGTAGATTATATTTTCGTGTCCTTATGGATCAATGATTCCATTGTGGAATTTTGAAAATATATGAGGGTCACTAATGAGGCCTAATTGGCCGAAACTAGCTAGTCTGGCCCAGAAAACATGTACACTCCATATTTTTCACTTCTGTGGTGTATTCCTTGCTTCCAAAGGATAACCCTTTTATAGAACATATTCATGACGTCCCTTTCCGTTGAAAACCAATCTGAAATCATTGAATCATTTAGCTTGCCCTCTACATATTTGGATGATTTATTAAATATTGACAACACCTATTTCGATGGTTTGGCCAGTCAAATTTACCCGAACCATCCCGCGAACTTCAGTAAAATAAAGCAAATTCTTCTGATACTGATTCCCCGTTGTTTGGATTTACATCTCCCTATTGTAGATGGATTTGTTTCTTGCACAATTTATAATAATCGCGAAGATTTTGATTGTGAGATTGCAAATTATCCTTTCTTGGATGGTGATGTTCCTCGTGCGGCATCCTATGACGTTTATATTTCGCAATTGATTAGATTTGTCAGAGTGTCTAGGCATGTATCTGACTTTAACACTCGTAATAAATTGTTATCTCCTAAACTCCTTAATTAGGGTTATCGGTATCATAAACTACGAAAAGCCTTTTTTAAATTTTATAGACGTCATTCCGATTTAATTTTTAAATTCAATGTTGGACTTAAATCTCTTCTGCATCAAGGTATATCGAAACCCGAATTTTATGGAGACTTAGTATATAAATTCAGAAAAAAATATATAATTACAATTACTTCATCATCCCATTTCGTAAAAACGTTTTTCGATATAAATAGTTTGGGTACAACGTAAAAGTTATACGACAGACTGCATGCATGGTAGTTTAAACAATTACGGTTAACAATTTTGCTTCCCTCTTTAATCGCACGCCGGTGGGTCAGGCCTCTATAGCGGTTCCCAGCGTAAAGGCTTGTTGAGAAATAGAGAAAATCTAATTTTATGTAATGCTCGTTGGTGCCTGATGTTCTGTCTCTGGTCGGGCCGATCTGACTCTAACTGTTGGTTTTCATTTGCTACAGCATTTCAGTGGTTTCTTGCTGTCGACTCCTCGCCGTTGTTTCATCTCTGTGGTTGTTTGAATTTTGTGTTCACGGAAATGTTGCACTGATTAGTTAGGAGGTCTTCGTGGGTACTGAACAAATTGTTTGTCCCAATCGCGACGCAGGTAAGAGTGAGGTTTTTGGCCCCTTAAAATCGATTTAAGACCCCCACCACCCTCCACGTGGAATTCGTTTCACTGACTGTTCCAAGGCGGCTTTTCTGTATTGGTATATTTTTGTTGTGATTTGTCTTAGAGTGTGTGTATCGCTTATGTTGTTTTGTTTTGGAAAGCCAAAATTGGTCATTTTGTGGTACAGTAATTGTCCTTTTAGCTTTCGACTATTGTTTTTTTTCCATAAGGGTCTAGTTGTTTCGTGTTTGGGTTTCTTTCCCTTTGGTGTCTCTGATGGGAGCTGTGGGTAAATTGTATCGATTTTTGGTCATTGCCGTCACTAATATCTGGCAGACATAATGTATTGTTGTCGGAGGATAAGTCGACAGTGATGTTATCATTATAATACCCATCATTTGCTGGAAAGACAGAGTATACCGTTATAACAAGGCGTAAAAAGCTGTGCTTCCGCTCACATGCTGAACAATGGTCGGTAGGTAGGAGAAACTTTTTTATTATTATTTTATCTTTTCTCCCAACAAAAAAATCAGGGCTGGGCCTTCATTTTTTATGTGTTTGTGTTTTTGTACATTTGTTTTGTTGATAAAATTGTCATGTTGAGACTTGCACTGTATATCATAATTCATTTTATTAACTCAAAACAGTCAGCTCTGTATTTTGTATTTTGAAAGGTTGTAAATGTCAAAAACTACAAACTGCACTTAAAATCCGAAATGACTATGCGAAAATGCAAAGACGACACTGGGTAGGGTTGGAAATTGAAAACGGCAGGGTCGGTGTTTTATTTTATTTATTTTTTCTTCTTTTATTGATAAAAATAGTAGAGTCGGGGGTTGGGGTTGAAGCAGTGTCGGTCGGGTTAGCGGAAACACGGCCAGTTTTTTAGACCTTATATATTTCGAAGCGTCGTTACATTTTGACAACAGTAGACAATGCTTAATATCAAAAACATTCGCTGACGTTACTTTCAACTTATCCGCGGACAACAGTACCGTGACTATTTTGCACTATTCTGTGTAAAAGAAAATGACTGGAATTGAACACCGGTTTAACGATTTACAGTATGGGCGAAGATGTTTTGTATTTCCTCCCATTTTGCTTTAGATTGAATTGATGATACCCTGTTTAATCGCGCTCGCCTTATGACTTATCTGGAAAATCCATGCCGATGAGGCTGCATATCATTAACTTAGGCAGAATGTTAAGCCTGGTACACAAATGTTTATTTTGTTTGCGTATAGGTTTTACGTTCCCGTCAACACTGTTTATGCGATTTTGGAGACAATGCTTCCGATTTTGAGGAATTTTTACCTGACATTGAGATGAAATGACATATCAGGCTCTTTTGTCAAACAAACCGCTAGGGTGTAACGAGCGGTTCGACCCTGGAACAACACATTGTAGGTAGGCTTAGATTTTCTAAGCGGTCTGCTAGTATTCAACCTCGGCCGGTTTCAGCTATGCGCAGAAGTACCATGCAACCCAATCTACTGCACTAAGCCACAAATTGGAATTCTGAACACGCGTTCGAAATATGCAGTACGCAGCTAATAATGGCTGCGCCCTTTGGTCTACCAAGGGTATAATTCATTCAATCTAAAATTTAAGCAGGAAGCTTGATTCCAGGGCTGAGTTAGGGTCCTTTCATCCAAAAACTGGTCATTGCTATTCTTTCACAAATTTGTATCAATTTGCCGCACTGCTGACCACAAGCTGTATTTATCTTTACTGTTTTACTTATGGATATATGTATAAATTAAGATCTCCATACTGCCGTATTTGTCTTAATAAGCGAACTTGCAGTGAGAACCTTTTTGAGCTTCACTTCGCGTCTTGAAACCGACTCTTATTCTGCGTAATTTATCTACTGCATTGAGCCAAAGTTTTTCTTTGCTTCCCTGAAGGTTTTGTAACGACATTTATTATGAAAACACGCCTATACAATACACTATAAATTTTACCGCCGTCAAAATGAAGCATTTAAAATGTAATATTGTGATATTTTTCTTAGTTCTGCTCAAAATATCGAGGCGGTTCTATGAGTACCCACAATCTGTATTTTAGAGTAGAAATAATAAACATCAGGTTCACCCCTGTAAACCCCAGTTTTACTACACAAAAGCGGGGTCCAAGGGGGTCAAAGCGATATAGGCATGTCGTCGTGATGCCAATGTCATACACATGTTAATTTTGTCACACTTTGCAAAGGGTCGTTCTAGTTACATGCGTTTTTCCTCGTCTGACAACCTAAAACTGGAAACGGGTGATGACTTATTGTATTTTTTTTCTTAGCTGTGTTTGATGAATAAATCGTCGAGGGTTGGTCCATGATAAGGGAATATTGTTTCCTTTTTTCGTATATTTTGGGGTTTCATCCTTTCAGTATTATTTCACTTGTATCAAAGCGATCTTTAATCAGAGGTTGGTGTTTTTGGACAAAAACAGTTTGAAAAACATGACCTCCCGTTGCAGAACATTGATTGAAATTCTTGATCCGATCATGGCTCTAAATAAGTGCAGTGAGAGACCTCGAACTAGACCAGAGGGGGTCCTTCCCATACAAAACATGCAATTGTTAATCTCCGAAAACATTGTTTTCGCCTCAAACGAACAATGTTAAAGCACCCTTTCAAAAACTTAAAATGTGCATTATTGAACATATTTAACTTCACTACAGCTGGTGTGTGGGAATGTGTGGCGGCGGTAAAACGTCTCCCTGCCCTACATCATAGTGTAGATTATATGTTCTTGTCCTTTGGGATCATTGATTCCATTGTGGAATTTTGAAAATATCTGAGGGTCACTGATGAGGCCTAATTGGCCGAAACTAGCTAGTCTGGCCCAAGAAACATGTACACTCCATATTTTTCACTTCTGTGGTGTATTCCTTGCTTCCAAAGGATAACCCTTTTATATAACATATTTAGTGTCTTTTCTGAGAAAATTTTCTCCAATATCAAACGCGTGTGAGAGAATCTTTCCTGTTCGCAAAGGCCCATGTTTCTCTACGTAATAAGAAATCCCTTCAAGAGGCAAATTGCACGACCCGCAGAAAAAAGCGAACGACTGAAGTCGGTTGATTTCTAAGAGTGCCCTAAAATCACCGTGTCATTCTGTCATTCGGTCATTCTGTCAGTCTGTCAGTCTGTCCGTCCGTAAACCGTTTGTGAAAATTGGTGATAGTGACTTAACCGCTTGGAATATTTAAACAATTTTTGGCATACTGTTAGATATCAATGAGATCTAACCAATGAACTTGCCAAATATTACACTCCATTTAGTATAGCCTCGCCGAGGCTAAAAATGTGAAAATTTTCGAACTGCTTCTCCTCGGAAAGCGTTGGGCCGATTGAAGTCAAATTTCATATGGAGCCTCTATGGGATGGGGGAAACCAAAATTTGCTCATGGGGTCCAGGCCACATGACCAAAATGGCCGCCAAGCCATATATGGTCTGACTGTCTGTCCGTCCGTTCTCGTTTGTGAAAATTGGTGATAGTGACTTAACCGCTTGGAATATTTAAACAATTTTTGGCATACTGTTAGCTATCAATGAGATCTAACCAATGAACTTGCGAAATAATATATTCCATTTAGTATAGCCTCGCCGAGGCGAAAAATGTGAACATTTTCGAACTGCTTCTCCTCGGAAAACGTTGGGCCGATTGAAGTCAAATTTTAGGTTCACCCCTGTAAACCCCAATTTACCCCCCAGAACTTCAGTTAAATAATGCAAAGTCTTCTGATACCGAGGCCCCGGATTTGGATTTACATCTGTCTATTGTAGATGGATTTGTTTCGTGCAAAATTTATGATAAACGCGATGACTTTGATTTTGAGATTGTAAATTTTCCTTTTTTGGATGGTGATGTTCCTCGTGCGCCATCCTATGGCATTTATATTTCGCAATTACTTCGATTTGCTAGAGTGTGTAGTCATGTAACTGACTTCAACACTCGCAATATATTATTAACGGCTAAACTCCTTAATCAGGGTTACCTAAACTACGCATAGCCTTTTCAAAAGTTTATAGACGCCATTCTGATTTAATTTCAAAATTCAATATTGGACTTAAATCTCTTCTGCAACAAGGTCTATCGGAACCCGAATTTTATGGTGACTTAGTATATAAATTCTGAAAAATATATAACCGCAATGACTTCAGCACCCAATTTCGTAAAATCGTTCTTCGATATAAAAAGATTGGGTACAACATGGATTTTATACGACAGACTGCATGCATGGTAGTTAACCCAATCACGGTTGGCAACTTTGCTTCCCTCTTTAATTGCACGCCGGTGGGTCAGGCCTCATGTTCTATGACGGCTCCAACGTAAAGGCTTATTGAGAAATAGAGAGATCTGATTCAAGGTAATGTTGGTTGGTGCCTGATGCTCTGTCTCTGGTCGGGCCCATCGGAGTCTAACTGTTGTTTTTCTTTTGCTCCAGCGTTTCAGTGGTTTCTTGCTGTCGAGTTCTCACCATTGTCTCACCTCTGTGGTTCTTTAATTTTTTGTGGGAGTCATTCCACTGACCGTTCCAAGGCGGTTCTTCTGTGGCGGTTTATTTATGGTGTTGTTTGTTACTTACTGTGTGTATCGCTTGTGTCTTTTTATTTTGGATGTCCATATGGCCATTTTGTGGGAAAGTGACGGTCCTTATGACCTTCCTTTGTTTGGGTTTCCATTGTGGTCTGGTCGCTTGGTGTTTGTGTTTCTTTCCCTTTGGTGTCTTTGATGGGTGGAGTAAGTTAATTGTATCGATTCCTGATCTTTGTTTTACTTCTACTTTTCATATGGAGCCTCTATGAATGGGGGAAACCAAAAATTGCTCATGGGGTCCAGGTCACATGACCAAAATGGCCGCCATGCCATATATGGTAAAAACCCTTCAAAAATAGTCTTCTTCAGAACCACTGGGCAGATTTCCACGAAACTTGATAAATAGCATCTGGGTCGTAGGCCCATCATAAATTGCTAAAATGGTGACCCTGGGTTGACCTTGACCTTCTTTGTGCCTAGGTCAAACTTTGACACATATGCTTTTGTTGGAATATTTAAACACTTTTTGGCATACTGATAGATATCAATGAGATCTAACCAATGAACTTGCGAAATATTACATTCCATTTAGTATACGTAGTCGCGCCGAGGCGAAAAATGTGAAAATTTTCGAACTGCTTCTCCTCGGAAACCGTTGGGCCGATTGAAGTCAAATTTTATATGGAGCCTCTATGGGATGGGGGAAACCAAAATTTGCTCATGGGGTCCAGGTCACATGACTAAAATGGCCGCAAAGCCATATATGGTAAAAACCCGTCAAAAATAGTCTTCTCCAGAACCACTGGGCAGATTTCCACGAAACTTGATAAATAGCATCTGGGACGTAGGCCAATCATAAAATGCTAAAATGGCGACCCTTGGTTGACCTTGACCTTCTTTGTGCCTAGGCCAAACTTTGACACATATGCTTTTGTATTGGAAAAGTGAGAATGCATTTTATCCTGCAAACGATTCAGAATACAGTACAAAAGTATAAGATATAGTTTGCTCCTTACGATAAGGCGTATTTATTGGGGGAACCATTTTAGATCCAGGTCACATGACCAAAATGGCCGCCGTACCCATATATGGTAACACTCATAAAGCTAAAAGCATCCGGCGGGTCGTGCACTTCAGTTGAAGCACTGGTTATATTTATGATTTTGAACCATAATTTACAGTCAAATTCGCACCGAGGTTGCGAATTCGCTCCTTGGCGGGAACGCAACATTCATCCGTGAATATAAATGATGTAATAGTTTCTCAGCCATCGCCCATCTCCCTCCCACACACTTTCACGAGTTTAAGACTGGCAGTTGACAGTTACTACATGTACTATGCTAGGACGAATCCATTTTATAATTGAGTCAGCTCATCAGATATGGTTGTTTATCAACCAGTTCAGACTCAGGCGAGCCTGCACAGACGCACGGAACTACGCATGCTCACAAGAGACTTTATGCATGGTAGTTAACCCAATCACGGTTGGCAACTTTGCTTCCCTCTTTAATTGCACGCCGGTGGGTCAGGCCTCAGATTCTATGACGGCTCCAACGTAAAGGCTTATTGAAAATTAAAGAGATAATGTTGGTTGGTGCCTGATGCTCTGTCTCTGGTCGGGCTCATCGGAGTCTAACTGTTGGTTTTCTTTTGCTCCAGCATTTCAGTGGTTTCTTGTTGTCGAGTCCTCCCCGTTGTCTCACCTCTGTGGTTCTTTGATTTCTGTGTTCACGGAGATGTTGCACTGATGAGTTAGGAGGCCTTCATGCGGACTGAACAAATTATTTGTCTAAATCGCGACGGAAGTAAGGGCGAGGATTGTGGCCACGTAAAATCGATTTAAGCCCCCCAGTGGAAATCTTCCACTGACCGTTCCAAGGCGGCTCTTCTGTGGCGATTTATTTATGTTGTTGTTTGTTACTTACTGTGTGTATCACTTGTGTCTTTTAATTTTGGATGGCCATATGGCCATTTTGTGGGAAAGTAACTGTCCATATGGCCTTCCTTTGTTTAGGTTTCCATTATGGTCTGGTCGCTTAATGTTTGTATTTCTTTCCCTTTGGTGTCTTTTATGGATGGAGTAAGTTAATTGTATCAATTCCTGATCTTTGTTTTACTTCTACTTTGTTGTCCTCAAACATGTAGACGAGAAGCGCAAGTGGACATTTGTCTGTGCTAGCTGCGCACATGCAATTTTTCAAATGTTATTTTGAAAATGTGACGGTCATGTTCACGTTCGTTTGTTTGATTTTAGGTTTAATGTTCCCGGCAACACTATTTAGGTTATTTCGAAGCGGTTGCTTCCAATTGTTTGGGTCTTTTGCCCGACATTTAAGATGAAATGACATCTCTTACCCTGCTATCGAATGAAACCAAAGGGTTATTGTCTAAGCAGCAGTTTACCAGTGCTCATATGCGGCCGGTTTCAGCTCTGCGTGGAAACATCATGCAGCCCAGTTTATTTCCACAAACCCCAATGTGTTGGAACGAATCCTCTTCTCATCCGTCAGCCCATAAATAATCACAAATGACTTCGTAATGAAACTTTTCCTGCTACAAAGGCGAAGGTTCACGAAGCTAACGCTTCTCCATTTATTAAAGCCAGGATGATGCCGCAGTTGGATAATGCCCAATTTTATAAGCCCTCTAGGCTTTCTCAGCTATGCTCATATAACTATATAATGATATATACTGACCCGATGTTAACGCTCTTGCGCGCCAACCTAGTGACAACACAATAAATTGGATTACTGATCTCGACACATGGGTTTGAATACAAAAGAAGACTGTTCAGTTGCTCACTAAATGTTTGTTTTAGATTACTCAGTTTACAAAAGCAAGTAGAATAAAGATAAAATAGTCTCAAATTCAATGCAAACACCTGCATTTACTAATAAACTTAACTGAACAATTAAACTTGCCCAATGTCAGCTGCCGTAATCCTCAAATAATCTGACAAGCTGGAAAATACTTTAGTCACGGAGCTGGTCAGCAATAAAGAATCAATTGGACCTCTATGGATTCATTAAAATAGAATCGTACTCAAAATAGAAGTAAAGGCAATGATCAGAAATCTTGTCATCATAGTGGTATGTCTGAAAAGTAAGTACTTTTGGTCTATTTTTCTTTGTTTGAGTTATATCTGACTTAAATTAAATATAGAAACAGTTTAGAATACTATAAAATAATAATAAAATCAAATTTTCAAGATGGAGGTAACTCAGCGCAGGACTCAGCGTGTTAATATATAGTTCCAAATTTTGGTATCTATCGTTATTCAGTCCAGCTATTTGTTTAATATTAATAAAACGAATGTTCCAGAACAATGCCAGACTAAAATTCTCAATTTGGAAGTCGCTCAACGTGCCTGTCGCAGGACTTAGCGTTTTAAAACTGCTGATAAACAAACTTTCAAATTCGAGGGCAAGAAATCTTAGAAATAAAATCAGTGTATGGAACTCACACTCCAAATCCAAACACCTGTAATCAGTAAACAGTTCTTAGATAGTCCCTCCTTAAAATCTGTAAATATATTTAAATATGAACTCTGTGAAAAAATGCTATAAAAATAATTTCTTACAGCCTTTGAGTCCTGCGTTCAGTCCTGTGATTCTTCTGTCTCGGTTTAGTTTTGTTATGCTTTCTCTTTGAGTGCGTATATCGCTTAAAGTTTTTGTTTTCGATGGCCAATTGACTATTCTGTGGGTAAGTGACTATCCTTTTGGCTTTCCACTATTTCGGTTTCAATTAAGATCTAGTTATTTCATGTTTGTGTTTCTTTCCCTATAGTGTCTCTGATGGCAGCTGTGGGTTAAGTGTATCGATTCCTGATCATTGCCTTCACTTCTATTTTCCTTTCAGTGCTAAAGAAAAGCAGCTTGAAAAAAAGATTTCAGTTATTTGCTATATAAAAGAAATACTCTAACTATAAAATTCCAAAGTTCAAGCAACCCGCCCACTCCCAACATCCCCTCCCCCCCACCTAAAAATGAAAAAAGTAGTTTTTGGCAGGTAAAGCTTTTTGTGTATTTCCTTTTCAAGAACATACAACGGAATAATTGAGCTGGCAAACATCAACCTTTATACTACACCAACAGAAAATGTAATCATATGACGGAGTGGGATTATGCCATTGGCTGTCGTATCTTTCATGAATAACCTAAACATTGCAAAATAATCAGAAAACTTTTCCTTTATTATCAAGATCCAAACTCAACCGACTTATGCCTGCATATAATAATGTAGAACCACACATCTCATTTTCCCTGAAAATAGTACACATTTAATTAAAATAAAGGATTGTCTTTAATGGACATTCTAAATCTGATAATAGTTTCTTAGGAACTTGTTGCAAATTTAGCACATCCATTTAATGTGTATGAATCCGCCATCTTTGAGACAAAAATAAACATTATTTTGGATCCCAAAACAATAATAAATGTCATTTTGTCCATATAAATATTCTAGTCAGGTAATTCTTATATAATTGTTATATCTTAACCCAGCAAAAGCTTCATTGATCCGTAAATATCAAAATATGTCATATATAATTTATGCAGAAACGGCACATTGACTTCCCTCACTTCAAGCTGTTGACCTTAGGAAAAACCGGTAAACCAAAATGTGTGATTCAATTTTTCACATTCAAATGAAAGTCAAAGTATGTATCATGTTGAGCTCGTGTTTGATGGATTTTACATATTATTTTAACTTTCTAAGGAGTTTAAACCTTTCCAAGAAAAGCCACTACACGGTAAAGTTTAGACACTACCATGTATTCATTCCTTTGATTTGCCCAATATCTAATTAAATGACATTTACTGACAAGAGATTAACAAAGATTATATACTAGAAATCTCTAAGAACACACATACAACCATCTATGTACATAATAATAATGTCTGAAGCTGTAAATTTAGTCCTTTTTCAAGAAACACACCCTTTCAGCCATGTTGTTGACCTTGTTCTGAACAAGGTTTTCAGCGTAAAACATGGGTTGCAAAGAATGATGTGCAATTTGCATAACAATTATGTTTGTTTTCAGCTATTGAAAACAAGGCCTGTGATTTTTTTTTTTTTTTTTTTTTTTGTTTTTAGAATCTGAAACAATAAAACAAGGTAATTCGACGTCTTAAGCTAAAATTAGCCAGACGAGGACCAGCAGATAAATTTTCTAAGAAAAAAAAAAGCTATAAACAATGAATATCTGTAATTTCATTATACCCTCATGCTCCTCAAAACATAGACACACTTCAGACTATGAATTTACCATAAAATTAACATAATTATTGATTAAAATCGACCAGTGGCATGTGATAAGTTTTCCAGTGATAAGCTGGTATCAGAACCAACGAACCTGGGGATCATCTCAAAATTGACAAAGTTGCCAAATAAGTCAACATTTTGAAAATAGTTCACCATTTTATAATAAATGGAAGTAAAGGCATTGGTCAGGAATCGAAACAATTAACCAACAGCTCCCATCAGAGACACCAAAGGGAAATAAACACAAACTTGAAATAACTACACTCTAATGGAAACATTAATAGTGGAAAGCCAATAGGACAGTTTCTTTCCAACAAAACAGATGTCGAGGCAATGATCAGGAATCGAAAAAAATCAACCCACATCTCCTATCAGAGACACCAAAGGGAAAGAAACACAAACATGAAACAACAGAGCCTAATGTAACCACCAATAGCGGAAAGCCAAAAGGACAGTTACTTTCCCACAAAATGGCCAATTTGCTATCCCAAACAAAAAATACAAGCGATACAGACACACAAAGACAAACCGTAACGAAAAATAACCGCGGCAAAATTACAGCCTTGGACTTTACGCGGCCTTACTTCGAATTTAAATGGCCAATTTGCTATCCAAAACAAAACAATAGAATCGATACACACACTCACAGACAAACCATAACAAAAATTAATCGCGGCAGAAGAACAACCGTGGAACAATCAGCGAAACGAATTCCACTTGGGGCTTGAGTCGATTTTATGCGCTCTTCCTTCCACTTAAATGACTTTTTACAGACCTTTTCTTTGCTGCAAGTCAGTTCTGATTGATTTTCGCAAGTAATTATGAATTTTGACATCATCACACAAAACTGAACATAAAAGCTCAACATATTTTTTTCCCTTATGACAATAGCGTTATTTTCCAGTTTCCGGCAGACTCTGTTTTTGACTTAATTTTAATTCACCTGTTTGAAGTACAGTTGATTAGTTGTCCAAAATTGTACGGCCATTATTTCCAATGGAACGGTACAAGTGAGAGACTGCACAATAAAATACATCTACTGTCCACAAAAGGAAATCCCGGCACTGAATGTGAATATAGACCGGTACCCAGGCACGTGCTAGACAAATCAGAATATTCTTACATATTGAATTAACCTGAAGGACACAAACAAGAAAGCATTCGAAACATGATTTTACAGCAACTTCTTTGACATATTTCATTACATGTTCATATATATTATCTCGCGTCTAATAATGGCGGTTTGTATTTTTAAAAACTGGGGTAGTCTTTCTTTAAAAGGGAAAATTATTAAAGTTTGACGTGGAATCATTACTGGATGTCTGGTTTACATCATAGTGTAGATTATATTTTCTTGTCCTTTGGGATCATTGATTCCATTGTGGAATTTTGAAAATATCTGAGGGTCACTGATGAGGCCTAATTGGCCGAAACTAGCTAGTCTGGCCCAGAAAACATGTACATTCCATATTTGTCACTTCTGTGGTGTATTCCTTGCTTCCAGAGGATAACCGTTTTATAGAACATATTTAATAACTCAGCAGCTCAACGGTCTCAAAATTTCGTTTTCTTAAAATTTCGGTTTTTTTTTTCTGACCGACGTTTTTCCAGAACATGCACAGAAGATGTGTTGTAGACCAGATGCATTCATACAATGCTTGATGCGTATATATCATTTGTGTAAAGCACTTGATATACATATTACGCTATACACCAGTCCTACTCCAGTCGCAATAAAGGCCGATGTACGCCCGCGTTATGCACAGTCGTGTGCTGGACTGAGTTGCGCCTACATTCGAAGCCCACGCCGGCGCAAACTACACCTCTTTATTCACTCGACCCCAGGTGAACAAGTCCGTGAAGTAAACACTCCTTTAACTCCTCTTAATGCAGAAACAAGCTGGGTTAACCTATTCCTGCTAAGAATTTGACAACATAGTAGTAGTTAGAACCGGTTCAAGTTTAATAATATTTTATTGCAAGACAAGCAATGGGGATGGTCCAAAAGTTATCTTAACATTAGGTACGGCTCTATCCTTACATGGTCACAACTGGTTCATATAGATCATATGAAAATGGCTTGTCAAACTACATGTATTTAAAAATAATAAATAAATAATAAAATAAAATTTTGTCACGAGAATTTTGGAAGGATTAAGAAACTGTAAACATTTTAATTATATATTAGATAGGTTTGTTATGAGCTGATATTGCTGACATTGCTAAAGCTTCTTGTGCCTTTTATCTATCACTGATACATGTCTAATGAGCACCAATAACCAATCTTTTGAATATAAATAAGGACAGAATCGAATATTTTCATATGGAAAATAGAAGTGAAGGCAACGAGCAGGAATCAATACAATTAACCCACCAGAGACACAGAGGGGAAAAAACACAAACATGAAATAACAAGACCCTTATGTAAACATCATTAGCGGAAAGCCAAAAGGATAGTTATTTTCCCACAAACTGACCAATTCGCTATCCAAAACAAAAATCAAACAAAATAAAATAAAAAAAGATACACACACTCAAGACAAACCATAACAAAAATAAACAGCTAGTTTTAGAGATAAGAATTCCATTTACCATAATGCCATTGTTTCAATAACTCTAGAATATATATAGATTATTCATTCTCCTAGTTGAAATATGGGGTTTATAAACCGAGGGAGGTAAAACAATCCGATAAAGAAACGAGTGCGAAGCACGAGTTTCTTTAACGGATTGTTTTACCTCCCGAGGTTTATAAATCCCATATTTCAAATAGGAGAAATGTATAATCTGTATATTACATGCACTTCCATAGACTTTTAGGAGAGTTTGGATCTTGAATTTTGGATCTGAATGCCCGTTCAGTTGACTGTTTACAGCCCATGTAAACGGTTCAATCAGCGAAGTGTTACAGAATCTGGGTGGACGAACAACTGGATGGGCGCCATTTTGAAAGCGCTTTCTACAGTTTTGAACAAAAATAGAAGAAACAAAGTGTTTCAGTGATAAAACAAGTAAAACGTAAGATTAAATAAAGCAAAACTTACATCCTAATCAATGGTCATATCCATGTTTTCTTTTGTTTCAGCGTTGCATCCGACTCAAACGTCACGCATTCTGAACGTCTGTTGATATTTCTTAGACGCCATTACAATGACGTCATGAATAACGTCGCCGTGATTGAAACTTTCCCGCGTTTGAATAGAACGCAAAGCGGTATCTGGAATCTTGTACATAAAGTAGTTCCAGCTGAAGGGATTTATTTCCCCGGCTAAGAGGAAATATTTCTTCTTAGCAAAAAGGAAAATACCAAGTTTATGTCTGGTAGAAATCATGGTATTTCTCTGTAATGCATGTAATATATATATTTATGGAATATTTAGGGAGATTTAGGTAGTTCATCCGTCGTCCGTCCGCCGTTTGTCCACATTTTTGACCAGTTATATCTCGGCAGCCTGCGGGCTTATATCAGTCATTGCTTATATGTAGCTTGCAGTTGGTGGGGTATTGATGAAATTAGCTTTTTATCGAAATTGAATGAAAACTTATGTTTGTATGGCAACGACAAGGTCCCATAGACGTATGATAGGGAAAATGCTTATCATCACCTAGCGCCTTAAGGTTTGATTGGATCTTTCTGAAGCTTATATATATGTAGACTGGGGATAACAGCTCGGATGAGTTCGAAAACTTGCTAGGTCGGCGCATTAATTGTAGAGTTTTATTCCCTTAATTGCTGATAAAACTTTTTTTTTATCTTGTCATCACCATAGCCCCTTCAGTTTTGATAATATCTACTTGAAACTTACATACGAGTAAGTCATGTATAAAACATCGGAAGAGTGCGGAAACTGATGATATTTGTCTGTCCGCCACAGAGTTGCGTCCCCTTCCTTATTGAAAAAGCCCATTTTTGACCTTGTCATCACTGTAGCTTCTATTTTTATCCGATCAACTTGAAACTTACATATAAGTAAGGGATAAAAGCTTGGCTGAAAACTTGCAAGGTCGACCTATCTGTCATAGTATTATGACCCCTTGATTGCTGAAAATGCATATTTGGCCTGTCATAACCACAGCCGCTTCAGTTTTAATCGGATCATTCACTTTGAAGCTTACATTATAAGTAAGTAAGGGACATAACTCAGCTTTAAAAATTGGTAAGATCGGCTTATATTGCAGTGAGTTATGTCCCCATTGTTTTAGAAAATGCCTATTTTAGCTCACCTGACACGTAGTGACAAGGTGAGCTATTGTGATCACCTTTTGTTCGTCGTCCGTCGTGTGTGCGTCCGTCCGTGCGTGCATCCGTGCGTGCGTCAGTAAACAATTTCAAATTAGTATATCTCTCATACCCCATGGCCAATCTTGATCAAATTTCATTAGAAGCATCAGGTAATGGGAAAGGCTGCATAAGGGTTTTGGGCTGATCAGATTGGAATTCTGGTTGCCATGGCAACATATAGCTCCCTTAGACTTACAATGGGAAAAACTTAAAAAAAACTTCTTAGATAATTAGCTTGCAACAATATCAAGTGGTCACTTACATAAATCCAGCCAATCGTGCCCCAGGGGTCCAAATTTGCCACACAAATCTTAAAAAATTTCTACTCTGAGACCACAGGGCCCAGAGCTTAGATATTTAGCATGTAGCAATGGCAAGTGGTCACCTACATAAATCCTGCCAATCATGTCCCTGGGGTCCAAATGGGCCACGCCCCGGGTCCCCTTAGCTCCCATAGGGGAAAAAACTTCAAAAATCTTCTTCTCGGAAAAAACAGCGCCCAGAGCTTAGATGTTTAGCACGTAGCAACAGCAAGTGGCCATCTACATAAATCCTGCCAATAATGCCCCTGGGGTCCAAATGGGCCACGCCCCGGGGCCCCTTAGTTCCCATAGACTCATAATGGAAAAAAAGCTTCAAAAATCTTTTTCTCAGAAACTATAGGACCCAGAGCTAAGATATTTGGCATGCAGGAACGGCAAGTGATCACCTACATAAATCCTTCCAATCATGCCCCTTGGATCAAAATGGGTCACGCCCCGGGACCCTTTAGCTCCCATGGACCCATATTGGAAAAAAGCTTCAAAAGTCTTCTTCTCTGAAACCACAGGGCCCAGAGTTTTGATATTTAGCTTTACACAACGTCAAGTGGTCACCTACATAAATCCTGCCAATCATGCCCTGAGGTCCAAATAGGCCACAACCAGGGCCCTTAGCTCCCATAGACTCATAATGGAAAAAAGCTTCAAAAATCTTCTTCTCTGAAACAAAGAGGCCCAGAGCTTTAGCATGTAGCAACTGCAAGTGGTCACCGACATAAATCTTGCCAATCATGCCACTGGGGTTCAGCTGGGTCACGCCCCGGGGCTCTTTAGCTCCCATAGACCCATAACGAAAAAATAGCTTCAAAAATCTTCTTCTCTGAAACCACAGGGCCCAGAGCTTAGATATTTAGTATGTAGCAACGGCAAGTGGTCACCTACATAAATCCTGCCAATCATGCCCCTGGGGACCAATGGGCATCGCCTCGGACCCCTTAGCTCCCATAGACGCATAATGGTAAAAAGCGTCAAAATCCTCTTTTCTGAAACCACAGGGCCCAGAGCTTAGATATTTATCATGTAACAATGGCAAGTGGTCCCCTACATAAATCCTGTCAATTATGCCCCTAGGGTCTAAATGGGAAAAAGCTTTAAAAATATTCGTATCTGAAACTGTGAAGCACATAACTTAGATATTTAGTATATAGCAACATAAAATAGTCACCAACATAAATCCTGCTAACCCCTGCCCCTGGGGTCAAAATTGGCCACGCCCGAGCTCATTAGCTCATGTAGACTTATAATGGAAAAACATAAACTTCAAAAATCTTATTCTATGAATCAATAAGGCCCAGACCTTAGATATATAATATGTAGCAATGTCAAGTGGTCTCCTACACAAATGATTTTCAGGTACACACGTGAGCGATATAGTGTCCTTGGACCCCCTTGTTTACATTGTCATTACCTTAGCCCCTTCAGTTTTTTTGTTCGGATCTTCTCGAACCTTACAAGTAAGGCAGTCAGCGATAAATGCTTGGGCGAGTTTGAAAACTAAACGCTTGGACGAGTATGAAAACTAATGATTTTGTCATATCTAAATCCTGCCAATCATGCCCCTGGGGTCCAACTTGGTCACGCCCCGGGGCCCCTTAGCTCCCATAGACTCATAATGGAATAAAAAGCTTCAAAAATCTTCTTCTCTGAAACCACAAGGCCCAGAGCTTAGATATTTAGCATGTAGCAACGGCAAGTGGCCAACTACATTAATCCTGCCAATCATGCCCCTGGGATTCAAATGTGCCACACCCCGGGGCCCCTTAGCTCCCATAGACTCATACTGAAAAAAAGCTTCAAAAACCTCTCTGAAACCACAGGGCGCAGAGCTTAGATATTTAACGAGTAGCAATGGCAAGTGGTCCCCTACATAAATCTTGCCAATCATGCCCCTGGGGTTCAAACGGGCCACGCCCCGGGGCTCCCATAGACTCAAAATGGAGAAAAGCTTCAAAAATCTTCTTATCTGAAACTGTGAAGCAAAGAACTAAGATATGTAGTATATAGCAACATAAAATAGTCACCAACATAAATCCTGCTAACCCTGCCCCTGGAGTCAAAATTGGCCACGCCCGAGCTCATGTAGACTTATAATGAAAAAAAACCTTCAAAATCTTCTTCTATATATCCATATTGCACTGAGCTTAGATATTTAGTATGTAGAAACGTCAAGTGGTCACCGACATAAACCTGCCAATTATGCCCCTGGGATCCAAATTGGCCACACCCCAGGGCTCTTTAACTCCCGTAGACTTTCAATTTGAAAAACTTAAATATCTTCTTCTCTGAAAACACAGGGCCGAGAGCTTAAATATATAGCATGTAGCAACGTCAAGTGGTCACCTACATAAATTCTGCCAACCATGTCCCTGGGGTCAAAATTGGCCACGCCCATGGGCCCATTAGCTCCCATAGACTTAAAATGAAAAAAATAACCTGCATAAATCTTCTCCTCTGAAACCATAAGTCCCAGACCTTAGATATTTAGTACGTAGCAACATGAATCGTCAACTTAAGAAATCCTGCCAACCATGCCCCTTTGGCCAATATTGGCCATGTCTATGGGCCCATTGGCTACCATAGACTTAAAATAAAAAGCAAATAAACTTAAAATGGAAGAAAAAAC
Organism: Lucinisca nassula; assembly: GCA_963580285.1. NCBI lineage: Eukaryota > Metazoa > Mollusca > Bivalvia > Lucinida > Lucinidae > Lucinisca > Lucinisca nassula. The sequence continues at coordinate 23,164,813 of OY757017.1, forward strand.
AACATCAAAAATCTTCTTCTCTGAAACCATAAGACCCGGAGCATAGATATTTTGCATGTAGCAATGTCGTGTGGTCGCCAACATGAATTATGTAATCATTCAAATTGGCCTTATCCCCTTAACTCCTATAAACTTATAATGGGAACAAACACTTCAAAAACATTCTTCTTGGAAACCATGCATTGCAGATCTTAGATATTGAGTATATAGCAACATTAAACGGTCCCCTACATCAATCCTGACAACCATGCCCTTTGGGTCAACATTGGCCACGCCACAGAGCTCATTAGCTCCCATAGACTTAAACTGGAAAAAAAAACTTCAAAAATATTCTTCTCCGAAGCCATAAGGCCCAGAGCTTAGATATATAGTATGTAGCAATGTCAAGCGGCCTCCTACACTAATGATTTTCTGGTACACAGGTGAGCGAAATAGGGTCATTGGGCCCTCTTGTTAACATTGTCATCACCGTAGCCACTTCAGTTTTTTTTTCGGATCTTCTTAAAACTTACATGTAAGTAAGTGAGGGATAAACACTTTGACGAGTTTGAAAACTGATGATTGTGACCTATCTATAATAGACTTAAGTTACCTATATTGATGAAAATTCCCATTTGTGACTTTGTTATCACCGTAGCCCATTCAATGGTATCGGATCTTCTTGAAACTTACATGTAAGTGAGTCAAGCATAAAAGACCATATGAGTACGAAAACTGAAAAGGTCAGCCTATCTGTCATAGAATAACTTACTCTTGATTGCAGAAAATACCTGTTTTTGAAATTTTCATCACTCTAGCCCCTCCCGTTTTTATCAAATCTTAATGTAATTTATTATTGCGCCTTCTGTTTTAATCGGATCCTCTTGCAACTGTCAAATCAAAACGTCAGGGATTTGAGCTTGGATGAGTTAAAAACCGGTGAGGTCGGCCTATTTTTCATAGAGTTACGTCCCCCTTGATTGCAGAAAAATGCCTATTTTGACCTTGTCGTCAAGGCAACCCCTTCTGGTTTGTTTTCGTATCTTCTTGAAACTTACCTGTAAGTCAGCCAGGTATAAAAGCTCGCAAGATTAGGAAATTGGTGAGGTTAGCCTTTCTACCATAGGGTTATGCCCCATTCTTTGCTGAAAATGCCCATGTTGGACCCTGTCATCACCACAAGTTTTCCAGCTTCAATGAGATCTTCCTGGAACTATCATTTAAGTAGGTTGGGGATAACACTTAGATAAGTTTGAAAACGGATAAAGTTGGCCAGTCTATCATAGATTTATGTACCTTTGTTTGATGAAAATTCTCAGTTTTGGCCTTGTCATCATCAGTAGTCCCTAAGTTTTGAACGGATCTTCCTGAAACTTAACAAATAAGTACGTTAGGGATGAAAGCTTGAATGAGTTTGCAAACTTACATAGTTGGCACTTTACTCCCAGAGTAAAACCGCATTCTCATTGTACATTTTTTCAATTTTGGCAAAGGTTTCATTTGGCGCCAGATATCATTCTTTTCATTTTGACTAGTTCACTTCGCACGTCCCGAACTAAGTTTATTCCACGATAAATCACTGAAACTTATTATTTTGTTTTTCAAAATTAACCTAGTCCTACATTTTTGGTCATTTCATGACGTAATTAATGAAATTTGCCGAAGTTTTGTATTGTAAGTGCATTGGTCAATTCCCCGTTCCCACCGCCCAACAGGGCTTGGAGAAATACATTGGGCTGCATGATGCTTCGGCACAGGAATACTGGTGAACCGCTTAGAGTGATTTGTTTTAGAAAAACAATCGCAGTCCCTTTCATTTGATTATATAGTCGCGCTGTGTTAGAATAGTGTGTGCTGTTTCCACGCAGAGCTGAAACCGACCGCACAGGAGTACCCGAATTAAAGGAGACAAAGTGCTAAGAGTCGGAAGTCCCTATGAAGCCTTTGGTTTGTTTGGGCGGCAGGGCTTGTGACGCCATTGTATTACAATGTCGGGCAAAAGTCCCACAAAATTGAAAGCAAATAGTGCTGACGTTGTTGGGGGCATAAAACCTAAATTTAAGCAAACGCATTAATCCAATCATATCAGCCACCCACATGAACACAAAAGGAACCAAATTCTTCTGATACCGAGGCCCCTGTTTTTGATTTGCATCTATTAATTGTAGATGGGTTTGTTTCGTGCAAAATTTAAGATACACAAGATTATTTTAGGTTTCACATTGTACATTTGCCGTTTTTGTGATGTTCCTCGTGGGCCATCCTCATTACGCAAACTCGCCTATACAAATACATTACCACCTTTTTCGCCGAAAAAATGAAAATTTTAAGATGAAAAATTGTGATATCTTTCTTATTTCTGCTCAAAATATAGATTGTGGGCACTCGTTATAACCGCGCCATCGCGGCGGTTCTAACGAGTACCAACAACTATATTTTAGAGCAGAAACAAGAAAAATAAGGTATACCCCCGGAAACCCAAGTTTTACTATATTAAAGTGGGGTTCAAGGGGGTCAAAATTATAACGGCGTGTTTTCGTGATGTATGGCGTTTATATTTCGCATTTAATTCGATTTGCCAGAGTTTGTAGTCATGTGACTGACTTCAACACTCATAATAAATTGTTAACGGCTAAACTTCTTAATCAGGGTTATCGGTACCATAAACTACGCAAAGCCTTTTCAAAATGTTATAGACCTCATTCTGATTTAACTTCAAAATTCAATATTGGCCTTAAATCTCTGCTGCGACAAGGTCTATCGGAACCCGAATTTTATGGTGTCTTAATATATAAATCCAGTAAAATATACAACCGCATTGACTTCAGCACCAAATTACGTAAAATCATTCTTCGATATAAAAAGATTGGGTACAACAAAAATGTTATACGACAGACTGCATGCATGGTAGTGAACCCAATTACGGTTGACAACTTTGCTTCCCTCTTTAATTACACGCCGGTGGGTCAGGCCCCAGATTCTATGGCGGTTCCAGCGTAAAGGCTTATTGAGAAATAGAAATATCTAATTCAAGATAATGTTCGATGGTGCCTGATGCTCTATCACTGGTCCGGCCAATCGGAGTCTAACTGTTGGTTTTCTTTTGCTCCAGCATTTCAGTGGTTTCTTGCTGTCGAGTCCTCGCCGTTGTTTCAACTCTGTGGTTGTTTGATTAATTTTGTTCACGGAGATATTGCACTGATTAGTTAGGAGCCTTCATGAACATATTATTTGTTTAAATCGCGACGGAAATAAGGGCGAGGATTGTGGCCACGTAAAATCGATTTAAGCCGTGGAATTCGCTTACGCTGACCGTTCCAAGGCGGCTCTTCTGTCGCGGTTTATTTTTGTAATGGTTTGCCTTTGGTTGTTTGTGTCGCTGATATTATTTTATTTTGGGTAGCCTATTGGTCTGCTGCTTCATGTTTGTGTTTCTCTCCCTTTGGTGTCTCTGATTGGAGCTTTGGGTTGATTTAATCGATTCCTGATCATTGCCTCCACTTCCATTTAAGCCTTCAAAGATTGTGTGTCTAAATCGTGACGGAAACAATGGCTTCGTAGAATCGATTTAAGACCTCCAATGGAATTCGCTTCACTGATCGTTCCAAGGTGGTCCTTTTGTCGCGGTTTATTGTTGTTATTGTTCGTCTTTAATTGTATGAATCGCTTATATTATTTTGTTTTGGATAGCCAATTGGCCTTTGGTTGGAAAGTTACTGTCCTTTTGGCTTTCCGCTATTGATGGTTCCATTAGAGTCTGTTGTTTCATGTTTGTGTTTCTTTCCCTATGGTGTCTCTGATGGGAGCTGTTGGTTAATTGTATCGAATCCTGATCATTGCCTCCACTTCATTTTTACAGGAATGTCGTCTAGGTGTCATCCTACCAAACTAGCTAAAAATGTTCCGCTCTGATGAACAAGATGGCCGCCAGAGCTAAAAATAGAGAAACATCTTCAAAAGACAAGTCGAAATGTACCCATGGGCCAATTTCATTCAAACTTCATAGGAATGTTGCTTAGATGACCCGTTACCAAATTCGCTAAAACGGGTCTATTACAATGAACAAAATGGCCGTCAGAGCTAAAACAGAATCGTAAATTTGCTTCAAACTCCTAAACCTTTCGACCAAGTTGATTAAAACTTCACAGGAAAGGTGCCTATGTGACTCCCTACCAAAATAAATAATAAAATCGTTCCGACCTGACGAACAAGATTGCCACCAGAGCTAAAAGTAGAAAAAAAATATTCAAACGACAATTCATTCTGTACCCTTATTTATACTTCATAAGAATGTCGTTTAAATGACCCTCTACCAAGATCGCCTCCGATGAACAAAATTGCCGCCAAAAAGAGAAGAAAGACAGCGTAAATTTCCTACAAACACGTATTCCTCCTAAACTCTTTGGCCATTTGGATGCAATATTCACAGGAATGTTGGCCAGGTGTTTCACTACCAAAATAGTGAAAATGGTTCCGCTCTGACGAACACGATTATCGCCAGAGCTAAAGATAAAAAATCTTCAAACGACAACTCCTCCTGTACCATTTGGCCAATTTCATTTTTACTTCACTGGAATGTTGATTAGATGACCCGCTACTAAAATAGATAAAACGGTTCCGCTCAAATGAACCTAATGGCTACCAGAGCTAAACATAGAATAACATCGTAAATTTGTTTCAAACGCGTATTCCTCGTAAACTCTTTGGCCATTTGGATGCAATATTCACAGGAATGTTGCCAAGGTGATTCACTACCAAAATAGTGAAAATCGTTCCGCTCTGACAAACACGATTATCACCAGAGCTAACGATAGAAAAAATCTTCAAACGACAACTCCTCCTGTACCTTTGGGCCAATTCCATTAATACTTCATAGGAATATTGATTAGATGACCCGCTACTAAAATAGCTAATACGGTTCCCCTCAAAAGAACAAAATGTCCACCATAGCTTAACATAGAAAACATCGTAAATTTGCTTGCGACGCGAACTTCTCGTAGACCCTTGCACACATTTGATTCAAACTTTACAGATATGTTGCCAAGTTCACTCTCTGCCAAAAATAAGCTTAAATCGTTTGCTCTGATAAACAAGTTGGCCGCCAGAGCTAATAGTAAAAACAAAATATTTAAATGACACAATTACATCTGTAGTCTCGGGCTAAATTCAATCAACCTTCAAACGAATGTTGCTTAAGTGACCCTCTACCTAAACAGCTTAATTGGTTCTGCACATACGAAACAAATGGCTGCCAGATCTAAAAATAGTAACAAACGTAAATGTGCTACAAATGCGAATTCCTCCATAACTTAAACGCTTGAGCAAATTTGATTCAACTTTCACAGGCATATTGCTCAGGTTGCGTCCTATCAAAATAACTAAAATCGTTCTGCTCTGACGAACACGATGGTTGCCAGAGCTAAAAAGGAGAAGAAAGTCGTACATTAGTTTTAAACACGAACTTCTCCTGTACCATAGGCCAATTTCATTCAAACTTCATAGCAATGATGCACAGCTGGCCCTTTACCAAAATAGCTAAAGCAGTTCTGCTCAGATGATCAAAGTGGCGGCCAACGCTAAAAATACACAAAAGTGGATTTCTTTTAAATACGAACTCCTTCTAAACCCCTGAGCCAATTTGATTCAAACTTCTCAGGAATATTATCTGGGTGTTATCTACGAAAACAGCTAAAATTATTTGGTTGTGCTGAACAAAATGGCTGCCAGTGCATATAATAGAAAAACATCGTAAATTTGCTTTAAATGCAAGCTAAACAGCAAGACAAATTTAATTCAAACTAAAGGAGCTCAACGGAGTTTTACTGTTGGTTTTCTTTTACTCCAGCATTTTAGTGGTTTCCTTTCTGTCGAATCCTCACCGTGGTTTCATCCATATGGTTGTTTGATTTTTTTGGTGTTCATGGGGATGTTGCACTGATGAGTTAGGAGGCCTTCTGCGGACTGAACAAATTATTTGTCTTAATCGCGACGGACGTAAGAGCGAGTATTGTGACAACGTAAAATCGATTTAAGGCCCACAGTGGAATTCGTTTCACTGACCGTTCCAGGGCGGTTCTTTTGTCGCGGTTTATTTTTGTTATGGTTTGTCTTTGAGTGTTTGTATCGCTTATATTATTTTGTTTTGACTAACCAATTGGCCATTTTGTGAGAAAGAAATTGTCCTTTGGCTTTTCTTTACTGATGTTTCTGTTAGCGATTGTTGTTTCATGTTGGTGTCTCGTTCTCTTTTGTGTCTCTGATTGGAGCTGTGGGTTAATTGCATCGATTCCTGATCATTGCATTCACTTCTATTTTGCTTAGGTGAATTCCTACGAAAATAGCTAAAATTATTCTGCTATTTTGAAAAGATGGCCGCCAAAGCTAAAAATAAATACTCTTTAAACGACGACGACTCCTGTACCCTTAAGCCAGTTTCATTCAATCTTCACAGACATGTTGCTTAGGCGATCCTCTACAATAATAGCTAAAACAGTTCCTCTCCAATGAGCACAATGGCTGCAAAAGCTAACTATAAAAAGACCTAAATTTGCTTCAAATGCGAGCTCCTTCTCAACCCTATGGCCAATGTGATTCAAACTTCACAGGAATGTTACCTTGTTGGCTCTTACATGTACGAGGACTGTTCAAATATGAATGCAACTAAGCACATAAAAATGATTCTGTGATAGATTTCGATGAAAAATTTATTTTGTCCCCTCAAAGTATTCCCCAGTAACAGATATACAAACTTTCAGTCTTCTGATCCAATCATTGAATGCATTTTGGTTGTCTTTTCGAGGTATACTATGAAGGCACTGGAATATTGCAGAACCGAGGTGTTTGCGCTGTACAAATTGTCGACCAGAAAGGTATTTTTTTCAGCCGCGGGGACAAAAAAGTCACACGGGGCAAGGCCAGGGGAATACGGGGGGGGGGGGGGGGGTGAAGGAGTTCAACAACCTTTTCCTGCTCCAGATAGTCTTGCACAATGAACGCCTTGTGCGATGACGCATTGTCATGTAGCAATCTGACATTGGCCAAACCAGTTGCGGGTCTTCGTTCTTTGAAATATTACTTCAATTTTCGAAGAACTTTATTCTTGTAAAACTTCGCATTTACAGATTTGCCTTTAGACACAGCAACCTGAATAGCAGGGCCCTGATTTGAAAAGAATATGGCATACAATACCTTCTTGACGCTCATGGTCCGCTTTGCAATGCATGGTCTTTGGCAATAATTTGTTGCCCATATTTTGTTCTGAATCTTTAGTTTTGGCTCAAAAAAGTGAACCCATGTCTCGTCATCTGTGACGACATTAGCGAAAGACTGTGCATTGTAATTTGGAAACTTTTTAAGCAACTTCTTGGCGCACTGAACGCGTGTCTTGTACTGCTCATCTGTCAACAGATGGGGAATCCATCTGGCACAGATCTTTCTCATTTTCAAATCCCGTTTCAGAATTGTATGAGCTGCTCTTAATGAGATGCCGACCATACTAGCTATTTGCCTAGTGGTGTATCGTGCATCGGTAGCAACTATTTCTTTCACTCTAGCAACCATCTTGCCAGATGTGGCTCTTTTCGGCCGACGATCATGTGGTGCATCTTCTGTTGAGCCTAGCCAACAGCTGAATTTCTTACACCTACGAAAAACTGTCGAAAAAGACATTTCATTATGCCCATAAACCGAACATATTTCATCAAAAATGTATTTGCACCGTATACCAAGAATGCAGCGATTCTTAATATAGGACCGTATTTCAACGGCGTACTCTGACCTTCTTCCAACCATGTTTTGTATTAGTATACAAGAGTAGACAGTATTTATCGAACTATATACATGGCTAAAGTGCACGGATTTTAACAGGTTTGGTATCAATGTATAGCTAAAATGTTTTTCTACGTTATGTGCATGAGAAAACGTTCTAATTGCATTCATATTTGAACAGTCCTCGTAACATAATAGAAAAATTCATCTCGCTCTGATGAGCAAGACAGCCACCAGAGCTAAAAATAGAAACACTCTCCAAACGTCAACTTTTCTTGTACCCTTGGCCCAATCTCATTCAGACTTCATAGGAATATTGTTTAAGTCAACCAGCTATCAAAATAGCTAATTGGGGCCGCTCAGACGAGCAAAATGGCTACTAGAGCTAAAAATAGAAAAAAATGTCATCTGTTTGCTTTACATGTAAACTTCCCCTAAACACTTGGGTCAGCATTTGATGCACACATAACAGGAATGTTTGCCTAGTTGGCTTCCTACCAAAATTAGCTAAAACGGTTCTGCTGCAATGAACAAGATGACTGTCAGAGCTAAAAATAAAAAATAAACAAAAACTCCTTCTATACCCAATTGCCAATTGCAATCCTATTTCATAGGATTGTTGCTTGGATTACCCCCTACCAAAATAGCTAGATGCTTTCGGCTATGTTTTTCAAAATGAACGCCAGATCTAAAAATAGACAAACATATAAGCGTCAACTCCTGCTATACCCGTGGGCCTATTTCATTCAAACAACAAAGTGATGGCTGACACAACTAAAATAAAAACTCTTTAGCCAGTTTTATTCAAATTTTGCAAAAATTTGGCCAAGATGATCACCTATCTAAATGAAACAGTTGTGCATCATGGTCATCATGGACTAGCTGTCACCCACATGACTTTCAGAAGCGATGTGACAAGTTGATATCGGGTGAGCGATTCAGGGCTATCTTGGCCCTCTTGTGTAAAGAAATCGCTATATTCAAAAGCGGTAAAGTTTCAGTTACATCGACGTTATTCATGACGTCATCTCAATGCCGTATTAGAAGATATCAACAGACGTTCAGAATGTATGACGTTCGAGTCGGATGCAACGTTGAAATAAAGATTACCTGGACATAACTACTGAATGAGGGGTACGTTTGGTTATCCTTATCTCGCATTTTTTGTTTTATCACTATAATAACTATAGTTCTTCTATTTTCATCATTACAACGGGAAGTGATTTCAAGATGGCGTCTATAAAGCTTTTTGTTTCAGCCGGCTTATGTGTCACAGCGCCCTCTACCTTCTGCATGGACTGTATGTTAGGAGCAAATTGGTTCATCAGCACTATTAACCCTTATCTTGCTGAATATTCATTTAAGCCACACCCATTTCTGTCTATCAACCAATCAATTTACTTGATGTAATTTATTGCTACAAATTCATAAACTGAATGCCAAACAGTGTAAATCCTGATCAGATGGCTTCTTCAGAAGCCATCTGATCTGGATCTACACTGTTTCCATAGATAGGGGTTGTCGTGAACAGCAAGATAAGGGTTAAAATGTATAGGTTGTGGGTACTCGTTAGAACCAAAGGGGCGGTTCAAACGAGCACCTGCAACTAATGTTTAGAGTATAACTAAGAACAATATTTCTTTTCAAAAGAAAAATAACCATTTTGGAGAAATGTAGAAAGTACGATTCAAATAGGTATGTTATTATAATGACATAGTCAATCTTCCCCGAGGTGCACATAAAACATATAAACGCCCAGGTCAGCAACAGAAACAAACAAAGAATAACAGAATAGTCGGAATGAATGCTTATGTTTGAAACACGATAATAACGCTATGCATGGTTTGAAATCATACATTTGAAACAATGAAATACTGTTTAAAATTACACACATTTCCGAAGACAGACCATCTAGCATACATACTATATGTAAAACGCACTTTTTAAAACGCCACTTTTACTGTTTATCAAAGAAAGCAGATAAGCGTGACAATGCTAAACAATGCAATTAAGTCATATTTGCAGGCTACGTTTTAAATGCTTGTTTTATTTGTCGTGTAAATTTTATACACTTATTGCTTGCAAGATATGTAATGATTATCATGAAAAGTAGAAGTAAAACAAAGATCAGGAATTGATACAATTAACTTACTCCATCCATAAAAGACACCAAAGGGAAAGAAATACAAACATTAAGCGACCAGACCATAATGGAAACCTAAACAAAGGAAGGCCATATGGACAACCCTATATATATTGCATTGAACTGATAAAGCTATGCTATCTCAGAACTAGTGAGCTTTATCACGTCAACGGGACATTGTATTTCTATGAAAGAAACCGGACAACCGGATAACAATGGCAAAAATGTTATAATTACTGGAAAACAAGGGAAAAATACATGACAAAAATATCATAGGAAACATTATGGGCATATAAACTAAACATATGGACCTCGTCGGAACGTTGAGACGCGTTGAGACGCATTCGGGATAATTGATAACCAATCGTAAAATGTATACTTAAAGAATGAATAAGGGTAAGTAGTTGTGACCTATCCAGTGGAAAATATCAGTCCCTAGTTTTTCCCAAGTTCGCCAAGGTAAACGTGTACACAGTAACGGCTCAGCGTGATCATTTAGAGTCTTTGCGCAAATGTCCCATGTTACCATATCTTCAATATCCCTGCACAGACCCGACCAATATACAGAAACAGTGCTTCAGCTGAAGTGCACGACCCGCCGGATGCTTTTAGCTTTATGAGTGTTACCATATATGGGTATGGCGGCCATTTTGGTCATGTGACCTGGACCTAAAACGGTTCCCCTAATAAATGCGCCTTATTGTAAGGAGCAAAAATATATCTTATACTTTAGTACTGTATTCTGAATCGTTTGCAGGATAAAATGCATTCTCACTTTTCAAATACAAAAGCATATGTGTCAAAGTTTGCCTAGGCACAAAGAAGGTCTAGGTCAACCCCGGGTCACCATTTTAGCAATTTATGATGGGCCTACGTCCCAGATGCTATTTATCAAGTGTCGTTGAAATCTGCCCAGTGGTTCTGGAGAAGACTATTTTTGGAGGGTTTTTACCATATATGGCTTGGCGGCCATTTTGGCCATGTGACCTGGACCCCATGAGCAAATTTTGGTTTCCCCTATCCCTTAGAGGCTCCATATGAAATTTGACTTCAATCGGCCCAACGGTTTCCGAGAAGAAGCAGTTCGAAAATTTTCACATTTTTCGCCTCGGCGAGTCTATACTAAATGGAATGTAATATTTCGCAAGTTCATTGGTAAAATCTCATTGATATCTATCAATATGCCAAAAATTGTTTAAATATTCCAAGCGGTTAAGTCACTATCACCAATTTTCACAAACGGGTTATGGACGGACCCAAAGAAGATCAAGGTCAACCCAGGGTCACCATTTAAGCAATTTATGATGGGCCTACGTCCCAGTTGCTATTTATCAATTTTCGTGGAAATCTGCCCAGTGGTTCTGGAGAAGACTACTTTTGAAGGGGTTTTTACCATATATGGCTTGGCGGCCATTTTGGTCATGTGACCTGGACCCCATGAGCAAATTTTGGCTTCCCCCATCTCATAGAGGCTCCATATGAAATTTGCCTTCAATCGGCCCAACGGTTTTCGAGGAGAAGCAGTTTGAAAATTTTCACATTTTTCGCCTCGACGAGGCTGTACTAAATGGAATGTTATATTTCGCAAGTTCATTGGTTAGATCTCATTGATATCTGTAAGTATGCAAAAAATTGTTTAAATATTCCAAGCGGTTAAGTCACTATCACCAATTTTCACAAACGGGTTACGGACGGACAGACTGACAGATTGACAGAATGACCGAATGACCGATTGACCGAATGACAGAATGACAGAATGACACGGTGATTTAAGGGCACTCTTAGAAATCAACCGACTTCAGTCGGTTGCTTTTTCTGCGGGACGTGCAATTTTGCGCTGTGATACCTTCGTGTGCCCAATGTATTTTTGAAAGTTTATCAGCCAGCATGCATGTCCATGATTGACAGTAATTTCACCTTGGATTGACCAGTAGGTCTTGAAATGTTCTGGGAGGTCAGATTTCCATGCTGGCGACACGTTTTCAATGTAACTAATGAAATTGTTAGACACAATGTCTTTCGATTGTTTTTCCATAATCTCAAGCAATCTAGAGTCTCTGACAGGTAGGCTTTCTATACAAGAATCTACATAATAACCAATTTCTTACCTTTGACATGGCAAATCGTGTAGCTCAAGTGCTTAAGTCGCATTCTAAACCGCTGTATGCGCAAACTGAATGCATTGATATCTTTATGGCCTAACAATGACACAAGCGGATTATGGCCAGTATTTATGTGAAAAAGTTTCCCTATGAGAAAGTCTTTTAAACGTTACATGCCAATGCATTTCCTTTGCTTCCTTCTCTATTGTAGCGTAACGTTGCTCTGTTGGGATATTTCAAAGGCACCCATTCCACACAATGTAACATGACCTTACGCTTTTTAAACCAACTTACGGAGGCTAACTGTTGGTTTTCTTTTGCTCCAGCATTTCAGTGGTTTCTTGGTGTCGAGTCCCCACCGTTGTCTCACCTTTGTGTTTCTTTGATTTTTGTGTTCACGGAGATGTTGCACTGATGAGTTAGGAGGCTTTCATGCGGGCTGAACAAATGATTTGTCTAAATCGCGACGGAAGTAAGGGGCGAGAATTGTGGCCACGTAAAATAGATTTAAGCCCCCCCAGTGGAAATCATTTCACTGACCGTTCCAAGGCGGTTCTTCTGTGGCGGTTTATTAATGGTGTTGTTTGTTACTTACTGTGTGTATCACTTGTGTCTTTTTAGTTTGGATGGCCATATGGCCATTTTGTGGGAAAGTAACTGTCCTTATGGCCTTCCTTTGTTTAGGTTTCCATTATGGTCTGGTCGCTTAATGTTTGTGTTTCTTTCCCTTTGGTGTCTTTGATGGGTGGAGTAAGTTAATTGTATCGATTCCTGATCTTTGTTTTACTTCTACTTTACAAATGCAAAGACCGCAAGTATATGAGTATCTACCAACTGGTCACCTAGAATTAATGAAATGTTAAAGCAACGTCGCATCGACGTTCGATATACCATCATCGACGTTGATCCGAAGTTACCTAAATTGTGCTTGCCTACTAGGTATAAATGACATATTCTAACATTACGCCAGTGTTTGTCCATGTAACATACAAACAGCGAATCGTGTCACAAAAGTTCACTAGCATATGTTGTTAACGCATTGCGATAACAGCCAGTATTTGATGACGTCGGCTGTTACCATGTTATTTTTGTATACGTCCACGTCAAAAGAGTCTTTTAGAGAATGTCGCCACAATTGTGCTTGCTCGAATCCTGTTTTTTTTTCTGTCAACATTTTATTCTGAAATTAAAATGCATTTTTTTTCAACCAAACAGACAAGATTCCTTTTCTTTACAGCTTTGGGATCATTGATTTCATTGTGGAATTTCGAAAATATTTGAGGGTCACTGATTAGGCATAATTGGCCGAAACTAGCTAGTCTGGCCTAGACAACATGAACACTTCATATTTTCTGGTTCTGCGGTATATTCCTTGCTTTCAAAGAGTAGCCCTTTTATAGAACATATCGTTAGCTTTAACAAGCTTGTTCGTGGTCAAATTTTTACTGTTCCAGCAGACGCAAAACAAAAGCTGTCTAAATTTTCTTTTAGCATATTTTAACATATCCGTCATTTTATATGATCAAAGTTTAAACGATATGTGAAACAACTAGCCCCATATGGGAATAATAATTCAAAGCCAACGATTATTCGTTCGTATCTCGCCTTCGACATTTAACATTTCCATCACGAATAAAAACGTCTATATAAGCCTGACCCCCTCAGACCCAACTTTTATAGTAAAACTGTGTTTGCATATATTTCTGCTCTTAAATATAGATTGTGGGTACCCGTTAGAACCGCACCAGACCCACAGTTTTAATTTGGAAATAAGAAAAATATCACAATACCGTCTGAAAATTGTCGTTTTATGTCGGCGATACACATTACTTTGTATTTGTATAGGCGTTTTTCGTAATCGCAGTCATATTACGATGGCACTATCTTGACTAACTAATGATGCCAGGTTTCAGGCAGCGACGCTCGTCACCTTGGTGCAAAAACGGGTTATCTGCATTTTTCAAAATTTATAGGACGGAGAAAAAACGTTCCATTATTTGTACCTTTTGCGAAAAGCAAACAATTTTAGGAATAAAATCATTGACAATATGTTATTACTCAACTGTATAAGTAACAAAGTTTCAACTTTGAAAATAAAAGAATAAATTGAAAAATAAAATCATTTAACCTGAAATGACTTCTGAAGTTTTTGGTGCAAAAACAGGACAAGTGCCCTTATCATATTCTAGCACACTATATGTTTGGTGCAAAAAGAGGATAAAAGCACATTTTCTGTTTTTGCACCAATGTTTGTTGTATAAAACAATTAATGAACTTATAATATAAAGATAATATTTAATTTAATGACTTTATTTTAGAAAGAGGCTTATGGTCAACAAAAAGTAAAGTCCATAGTGTCCTACCTTTTCCAGTACCTTTATAAATAAATTGATGAATATCCATGTAATCTCAACTTTTTTTTCTTTGTCAAGTAAGGTGCTCAATGTTGTTTTTTGGAAATGTGATGCACTTGAGCAATTCATAATACATCATATAAAGATTTTCATTTAACTTCAAATCATTCAAAAGCAGCAGAAAAAGAGCAGTCTAGTTTCCTACTATGGCCATTTATATTTATTTCTTAAGCAACAAGCTTAGATAGGCCCCAATCCTTTGGCGCATGGAGAAATAGATTGGGCTGCATGAAGTTTCCATGCAGAGCTGGAACTGACTGCACATGAGTACTGGTAAACTGCTTAAAGGATCTAAGCATACCCAGACAGAGTAGTGCGAGTCAGACTGTCCATGCGTGTCAACTCTATGGGTTTTATTGGGCGGCAGGGTTTGTCATCACAATGTTAGGTAAAAGTTCCACAAAATTGGAAGCAATGTCACTTGTTTGTTTGTTTGTTTGATTGGAGGTTTAACATCCCCGTCAACACTGTATATGTCATTTAGAGACGTTGCTTCCAATTTTGTGGGACTTACCCAACCTTGAGATGAATCGACATCTCAAGCCCTGTCGCCCTATGAAACCAAAAGGGTTTATTTATAAGCATGGACAGTCCGACTCGCAGCGCTTTGCCTGGGCAGGCTGAGATCCTCTAAGCGGTTTACCAGTACTCCTGTAAATAGCAGGCGGGAAGCTTCTGTGCTTAGTATCTTTGGGTCGATTGATACGCGAATACCTCGTACACGAACCCAGTCCAAATTTTCTTTGGGTCGATTGATAAGTCAATACCTCGTTCACAAGCCCAGTCCAGATTGTACTTTTTACAGAGCTCTGATGTTACAGGGTGAAGACTAAACACTGCTGTAAATAACCGGTACCTGGGTTTTGTACATGGTCAGTGATAGTCACGCGGACAATAACAAGCAACAGGAAAACTGCATTATGACGTAGATTGTGGGTACTCATTAAACAGCTTCGTTATAAGAAAAGTATTCAGTACAATTTTTGTCTGCCAAAAAAAATGACCTTCTTGTTGTTACACTTGTAGCATTTTCCTTCAAGGTTTTCAAAAGTGTTTACTTATCATTTGTTTATGTGTTTATTTACCCTTCTGTATACACATATGTTCAACCAGCACAACAGATTCACCTTTCTTAATTAACAACATTTCATTGATAATACTTAACCTCATATGGAGGAAAATATGTGCTGGAAAAGTTATTACATGTATAACATTTTACTGCTCCTTTCCAAACAGTGTATATCAGTCGATGTCTTCTGCAGATCAGAATCTACACTGTTATTGTTCCTCCTCGCTCAGTCCCACTACTGCATTCCAGCTACTGAATAACAGAGCCCCTTCAGCGGCAAGGTTTAAACAAAATAGCCATCACGGGTACAAGTCCAAGAAATGAAGACCCCCCTAAACCCCACTTTATATAGAGAAAACTGGGGTTCACGGGGGTATACATTATTTTTCTAATTTCTGCTCCAAGACATAGGTTGTGGGTACTCATTAGAACCGCCTCAATGAGGCGGTTCTAACGAGCACCAACAACCTATGTTTGGAGTACAAATAAGAAAAATATCACAATTTTGTTATGAGACATTTCACCATTTTGGAGATATGAAAGAATGCACTATTTCGTACGGATGTGTTATCGTAATGGCTAGTTCATTCTACCAGTCCCTTCTGCTGATTCGAGAAGGGCAGTTGTCTATTTCTTGCGAAAGAATGTGTACTGTACTGGTTATTCCCTTACGTATAAGCCTGCCCAGAAAAAGTGTGGATCAGTAAACTGACCTGCTCAAAAATGACCTAAATAGTGTTGCCTGGGCTGTTAAACTCCAATACAATCAAACAAACAAATCATTCTACCTGTTGATGCAGGTCTGTACACAGAGTGTGAAGGGGTGTAAACGCACACTCCCCTCTTTTTTTTTAAATTATCTTACATTCATGCAGTATTTCACCCTCTGCAAAACACTCGAAATTCGCTACCCTCCTCCCTTTTTCAGAGTATGCGTACAGGCCTGAATCATGTTCTAAAATGTTGCTGTATGTAAGGTGAACAGTGCCGACCCTGATCAGACGAAATGTACTGTCTACCCAATCTGCGTCTATGCTGTATGTCTAATAACGATATGACCTTTAAAAGTGTTGCTTTTGGTTCTAAAATTTAAGCTCTAAGCAGAAGTGTGAAGAGTAACATTATATCGCAGAAAGAAATAACTTGGCAAACATATGTGTAAAAGTCCATTTCTAACAGTTTTATGAATGGAATGTTCCGAAAGTCGTCACGTGACAGCGAGTGACAGATACTGTTTTTGTTTTCATTTCATGATGGCGGCAACCTGACATTGGTTTAACCCTTGTCAGAAATTTTAATAACCCTTTTTGCATTTTATGATGGTATTAAATTTAAAGTGATGTCACACTGTAAAGTACTATAGCTCCAAGGGGCGTAGCTTCAATGTACGTATGTGCATACACATTGGATCCGCAAGTATGAGCTTGTTAAAGGGAAAAAAGAGTAAAAAACCTCGGAGAACTCGTGAATTATTCTATTATTTTTCGTGTTCGCCCGGGGGTGGGGGATTGGCTTTGTCCCATGGTCCCCAATAAGGGGCACCGTTCCCTTAACCCCCATTGGGGGAGGAGCCCCAGACCCCCATTCTTAGATGTCTTTTGCTATTTTGTCCCCAGCAACCTTCCTGGTTCGCGCTCTTCACACCAAAATATTTCATTATCATAGTGATAGGGTTTCAAATAAAAACACATCAGTTACAAATATTTGATAATGTTTAAAAGAAAGATGTATTTTAAGATAGTTTAAAAAAAGAGCTTTAAAAAAAGGGCTTATTAATGCCTGTACTGTTTTTGCACGAAGTTTTTTTGTATTGCTATATAGAAATAACTTGGTGCAAAAAGAGGATAAGTGTACTTATCCCGTTTTTGCACCAAAAAAATATATGCGTGTAGATAACCTATTTTGCTTTTTTGCAAAAATACAATTTCCAATTTCAGGTCAACTGAAATAATTCTTATATACATGTATCATGATATAGTACACCATTTTATCAAAAAAAGTGATTTTGTGAAAAAATGTCAGTTAACCCGTTTTTGCACTAAGGTGACGCGCTAATCTTGCACGACGTCTTATCAACAATTCACATACCTGAGGATTTTCGTGTCTTATCCCGTCGCTGGGTAGGAGATCCTGACTGGGCGTGGTAAAATCCACGGTTTCCTTATCTGGTGTGCAAGGAAATTGGTCCTACGTACATGTAGGTGTGATATTCTAAAGAGACAATTCCTTTAATTGCAGGTTAGCCGAATAATACAGACGCAGTGCTGAATATTGAGTAATAAACGTATTGATAACAAGGTTTTGCTAGTTTTCTTTCCTATTGTCTTTTTGTTTTAGGTCACCTGTCACAGAGTGACAAGGTGAGCGTTTGTGATCACATTTTGTCCGTCGTCCGTTGTAAGCGCGTCCGTCTGTCTCTCCGTCAGCAACAATTTCTTCAAACGACATCTCCTAAACCACTGATCAGATGTTGACCAATATTCACAGGAATGATCTTAGTTGTTCAATTGGTTTATGTCTATTGAAGATCTAGGTAAGAGGATCTAAAAACCTTTTAACTGAGAAGTTAAAAAAATGTTCTTCTCTGATACCGCAAGGCCCAGGTTTTTGATATTCGGTATGAAACTTCATTTAGTGGACTCTATCTAGAATGTTCAAATAATTACTTTTTGGACCAAAAGTGGCCAGGCACTGGAGCCCACATATTTCACATATACATTTATAAAAACACCTTTAAAAATTCTTCTCGTCTGAAACCAGAACGTCTTTGATATTTGGTATGAAGCTGCAACCAGTGGACCCCTACCAAGATTGTTCAAATTATTCTCTTGGGGCCAAAAATGGCCCTAGCCCGGGGCACACATGTTTTACATTGACTTATGTAGGGGAAACATTTAAAATTATTTTTGTCTGAAATCTTTGATATTTGGTATGAAGCCTCATCAAGTGGACTCTACCAATACTTTTTCATTATAGCATTAGGGCCAAATATGACCCCGGCCATGGCTTCAACTGGTTCAACTAATGTACAATTATATTGACCGTCCTGGATCTATTAAGATATTCATATCAATCAGACAAACGAACTTGTCCTGTCTTCGTTTACAGTTTGCTTTGTCTTTAAAAACATCGCTGATGATCTTCCGGCCACAGGTGAGCGGTAAAGGGCCATCTTGGCCCTCTTGTTTGGTTTCTGTTACTTTATTCGTTAGTGATATCCATACAAGGTCTATAACACAGAACAGATAGCTGTGGAGATTTTAGCTCAATGGAGTCAAAGGCTCATAGGTGAGCTTATAGTCGGCAAGGGTCCCTTGTCTGCCGTCTATCTGTCGTCTGTCTGTCGTCCGTCAACATTTTCAAACACATCCTCCTCCAAAAATTCTGGGCCGATTGAAGTCAAATGTCATGTGTCGATTCCATGGGATCGGCGAACGAGGGATTGTTCGCGGGGTCATGGTCACATGACCGAGATGGTCGTCATGCCCATATAAGGCAAACACGCTTCAAAGATTTCTTTTTCGATTGTCATGAAATTTGGAGTGTAGCATTGGGGTCTTGGGCCCATCATAGGTTGTTAAAATATGACCCCCGTATGACCTTGACCTATTTTACGCCAAGGTCAAATATGGTCACACAGACTTCCGGATGGTTCAAAAGTCAAAACTAAGGTTTTTTTTTGGAAATATTGCAGCCTGTGATCTGAAATTCGGTAGATACAGTAAGCCAAATGTGTGGACGAGACTACACGAGTACTCAAGGTCACGGTATTTCCCTGACCTTGACCCAAGGTAATCCAAATATGAAAATTAAAACTTGTTTTTCTCAGAAACCATTGGACCTTTTATAACTAAACTGAAGAACAAGATACGAACATTGTTTCATTTGAGTTTGGTCACATGACCGAGATGGCCGCCATGCCCCTAAAAACCTTCACAAAAAATATTCTTCTCTGGAACTAGTTAGGCCGATCGTCATGAAACTTGGAATGTAGCATTTAGGATTTAAGCTTATTATAGTTTATTCACATGATGACCGTTGGATGATCTTGACCTGTTTCACGACAAAGTCAAATTTGGTAACATAGACATTGAGAAAAAGTCAAAACGAAGTATTTTGGGTGTGGTTTCAGCCTGTGATCTGAAAATTGGTAGATGCAGTAAGCTTAATTAATGGATGAAACTACACAAGTATTCAAGGCCAAAGTCATTCCTTGATCTTCGCCAAAAGTCGCTAAGATATGGCAGTTAAAACTTGTTTTTCGAAGAAACCACTAGGGCATTTATAACCAAATAACATATGAAATCTTTTAGTAAAGAGGAACTGACAACTGATCTTTTTGAGTTTGGTCGCATGACCAAGATGGCCGTCATGCCCATATAAGGTAAATACACTTCAAAAATCTTCTTCGCCGGGACCAGTAGGACGATTGTCATGACAATTGGTATGTAGCATCGGGGTCTAGGACCAATCAGAGTTTTTTTCGAATGATGACCCTCGAATAACATTGACCTACTTTACGCCAAGTTTAAATTTGGTCACATAGACTTTTGTATGGAAAAAATGTCAAGCCTATTTTTAGGAAACTATTGTAGCATTTGATCTGAATATTGCTAGTTGCAGTTGGCTAAATGCGTGGATGAAAGAACCTGGTATTTAAGGTCAAGGTCATTCTCTGACCTTGGTCAAATGTCAATCAATATGTGAATATTAAAACGTATTTTCCTCATAAACCACTGTGCCGTTTGCAATCGACTTTCATATAAAAGCTGATAGGAACAAGAAAATTAAAATCAATGAATACGAGTTTTGTCACATGACCAATATGGCAGCCATGTCCATATAAGGTAAGAACCCTCAAGAAACATTCTACTCATGGCTGAATATCATGAAACATGGTATGAACACCCGGGACTCAAGCCAGTCATAGTTTGTTAAAATAATGACCCTCGGATGACCTTGACTAATTTTAAGCCAAGGTCAAATTTGGTCCAATAGGCTTTTGTTTGGGAAACGTCAATCCCATGTATTTCCAGAAACTATTGCAGCATATGATACGAAAATTGGTAGATGCAGTTAGTTAAATGAGTAAATTAAACTACAGGAGTTTTCAAGGTCAAGGTAATTTCTTGACCTTGTCGTAATGTCATGCAAATATGAAAATATAACACTTATTTTCCACGAGAACCACTGGGTTATTTGTAAACCAATTTCATATAAAAGCTTATAGAGAGAAATGGCAATTTATTAATATGAGATTGGTCACATGACCAGTATGGCCGACAGGCCTATATAAGGTAAAAACTCTTCAAAAATCTTTATCTTCGGCACCAGTTGGTTGATTTTCATGAAACTGTATATGATGAATAAGGGGACTGAAGCCAGTCATGGTTAGTTCCAATGATGATCCCTAGAAAACAAATGGAATCGACACAATTGTCAGGTGAACGGTACAGGACCATTGGTCCTTTGGTTTTACAAACCCTATCTATAAACGCCAGACCATCCAGCACCTGCAAACCAGACCTAACCATTAGCCCTAAATAGTTCCATGATTCCGCAGTGGCATAACGAAAACACACCTATATAACTTTGACCCCCCTTGAACCCCGCTTTTATATAGTAAAACTGAGGTTTCCGGGGGTATACCTTATTTTTCTTACTTCTGCTCTAAAATATAGATTGTGGGTACTCGTTAGAACCGCCTCGATGAGGCGGTTCTAACGAGTGCCCACAATCTATATTTTGAGCAGAAATAAGAAAAATATCACAATTTTTCATCATAAAATTTTCATTTTTTCGGCGATAAAGGTGGCAATGTATTTGTATAGGCGTGTTTTCGTACTGGAATAAATGAATCAAAATATCACCCACACTCTGATGAAGGGCAGTAGGACGATTACGGCCGCCACACATTCCTTTTACACCAGCTGTGTTAATGAAAATTCTAATGCACTTACGTATGCAACGCGACGTCTGATTGGATAACGTCAAAAATTTGCGACAGTATATTCCACGATATACTGTCGGAAATCCGACGTCACCACGTAACGTCGTTTTTCATTGGCTGACATTTGGTTTGAAGTAGCTCACAACGCCTGCCGGTTTGTGCCTAATAGTACAATTTTTAACAAAACAACCGAATAAGTGCATAAGAATTAGGATAACTGTATTGAACATTGTCATTTTGGGAGGTAAATCGGTGGTTTTACGGTCGCAAATTCCGTTTTACGGCTCCGCTGAGGCGTCGCCGTAAAACGAAATTTCCGACCGTAAAACCACCGATTTACCTCCCCAAATGACAATTCTGAATACAATTATCCCCTAAGTAAATGCCGTAGAAGATAGGACTACAACCCAGAAGTGAATACTGTTGGGTGTTCAAGATTTAGCTCACCATAGCCGAAAGCTCCGGGGGAGCTTATAGGATAGGCACTTGTCCGCAGTCGTCGTATGTCGTCTGGCGTCAACACCTTCAAACATCTTCTCCACTGAAGCCACTGGGCTGAATGGGCCCAAATTTTATCTGTAGCATCCTTGGGCTGGGGGATTAAAAGTTTGTGTTTTTTTTTTTTTTTTTTTTAATCAGCTTTTTAGTTTGCTTGCTATGGCAACTAAGAGTTTCCATAGACATATAATGGGGTAAACTGAAAAATGTCATTTACTGCCAAGTCATTGCAGATATTTTGACAGACCTTTCACAGAAATATTACATAGGCAATCACGATCTGCCATATGATTTAAGCCTACTGTTCATTTTATTTGGTTGCCATGGAAATCTAAATGCAACAAATAGAAAAAAAAATAGTTAAAAAAAAAACATCTCCTCAGAATCCATATGCTCTAGAAGGCTAAGACTTTATGAAAATATTCACCAAATTTGCCTTTACAGGTGCAGATTATAGTGCAGATTAAATATTCTGCTCCTTTGGGATCATTGAGTTCATTTGGTATCATTTTGAAAATATAGTTCTGCCTAAGCCGGTGCTAGAGGGCGTGGCCGGTGTTGCACATTTCAATACTGCCCCTGAACAGACTCAATGAAACCGAGTCTGCTATTTTCATTTATTTGGCGTATTTCTTGCTTCCAAAGGATCTAACTGCAGAACTTATTTGAGTTTTTTTTTTTTTTTTTTTTTTTTTTTTTTTATGAAATTTGGCCTTTTAGTTTTGTTGCTATGGCAACTTAGAGTTTCCTTTGGCTTATACTGTGGAAAACTGAAAAATGGCATTTACTGCCAAGTCATTGCAGACAATTTGACAAACTTTACATAGAAATGTTCCTTGAGTAAATTTCTCGCCATTTTGTGGGAAAGTAACTGTCCTTTTGTCTTTCTGCTATTGATGTTTCCATTAGGTCTGTTGTTGCATGTTTGTGTTTCTTTCCCTTTGTTTCTCTGATGAGAGTTTTGTGTTAATTGTATCGATTCCTGATCATTGCCTCCACTACTATTCTCTAAACCATATGCTTTTCTGTCAACCTGGGGGTCCCCTAGGTTGTGCCGGGGCTATGCCCATCGCCTCCACTTCATAAAATGCCTTATATCTCAGAAACCTTACAGATCCCGACCCCTAAAACATATGTATTATTGTTCATTAAGATAAGATGCCTTAAGTAACACCAATCTGGGGATCCCCCGGGATGTGCCGTGGACATGCCCTTACTACTCCACTTCATACAAGGCTATTTATCTTAGAAACCATTCAGATCCCCACCCATAAACCCTATATATTCTTGTTCCTTATGATAAGATGTATTGAGTGACACCAACCTGTGGGTCCCCCTGGATGTGCCGGGACATGCTCCAAACCCTCCAATTAATTAAATGCCATTTTCCCCAATTTCGGGGTCCCCCGGGATGTGCCGGGGCCATGCCCAACCCCCTCCACTTCATAAAAGACCAAATATTAAAGAAACCTTACAGATCCCCACCCTAAAGCATATATAGTGAGTGAGTGAGTGTTTCAGTTTTACGTCCCACCAACAGCTAAGGTCATACGGAGACGGGACCTCGGTTTAAAGACTCATCCGAAAGTCTGGAGAAGCCCGGGATTAAAGCATATATAGTCTTGTTCCTTATGATAAGACACCTTTAGTGATACCAACCTAGAGGTCACACAGGGCGCGCCCGGGGCATGCTCCACCCCTCGACTTCACAAAGAAACTGTTCAGAGCCCCACCATTAGCCATACATATTCTTGTTCCGTATGATAAGACGCAATCAGGGACATCAGCATACACCCCCCCCCACCCGGGTTGACACGGACCATGCCCATCCCCTTTCCTTCATTAAAATTCATATATCTCAGAAACCGTTTAGATCCCCACTCCTTAACAATATATATTCTTGTTCCTTATGATGTGTGTGTGTGTGTGAATTCGGGTTTAACGTCGCTTTCAACAATTTTTCAGTCATATCACGACGGTGTCTGGTTGCGACAGGGAGCTCAATGCTCACGTTTATAGTGCTGCCTCACTGAAGTATCATGTCCCAGACACATTACATGATACCACACCCAGTCACATTATCCTGACACTGGATCGACCAGTCCTAGCTCTACCCCGTAAATCTGAGTGCCAAACGAGGAGCAGCTAGTACCATTTTTAACGACTTTGGTATGTCCCGGCCCGGGATCGAACCCGAGACCTCCCGTTCCCCGGAGCGGACACTCTACCAACTGAGCTATCGGGGCCGGTTTGTTCCTTATGATAAGACTCCGCTTCATAATAGGCTATATATCTCAGAAACCATTCAAATCCACACCCTTTAATCACATATATTCTTGTTCATTGTTATTAGACACATTCAGTCACCCCGTCTCGGGGTGTGTGTGTGGGGGGGGGGGGGTCTGTAGGGGCCACTTCTCTCCCTTCCACTTCATAAAAGGGCCTCATATCTCATCTCAGAAACCATTCAGATCACCACCATTTTACCATTTATTCTCTTGGGCTTCTCTGGGATCTGCCATGCCCGAATCCCTCCATTGCTTAAAGGGTCTTTTATCTAAGCAACCATACATATCCCCTCTGCTAAACCATATATGCCTCTGTTCCTTTTTTAGAAGCATCCGTGGTGCAGTGGTTACCAGGGATCGCATGATCGATCCCGGGCTTCTCCAGACTTTTGGATGGGTCTTTAAACCGACGTCCCGTCTCCGTATGACCTTAGTTGTTGGCGGGACGTAACACTAAAACACTCACTCCCTCTGTTCCTTTTGATGATAGAAGTAGAGGCAATGATCAGGAATCGATACAATCAACCCATAGCTCCGATCAAAGACACCAAAGGGAAAGAAACAAAAACATGCAAAAACAGACCTTATGGAAACACCAACGGCGGAAAGCCAAAAGGACAGTTACTTTTCCACAAAATGGCCAATAGGCTATCCAAAATAAAATAACACAAGCGACACAAACACCTAAAGACAAACCATAACAAAAATAAATCGCGACAGAAGAACCGCCTTGAAACGAATTCCACTGGGGGCTTAAATCGATTGTACATTGCCACAATCCTCGCCCTTATTTCCATCGCGATTAGACAAATAATTTGTTCAGTCCACATGAAGGCATCGTAACTCATCAGTGCAACATCTCCGTGAACACAAATAATCAGACGCATTTAGTGACACCATCCAGGACTTCATTGGGTCCATGCCGCACCCTCTCTACTTTATAAAAAACCTAATATTTCAGATAGAGTCCACATGGGTATTGGGGTATGGGGTTTGTTTGGGAGACACTATAATTGGTAGATTAAAATCATATCATGTTAGAATACATGGCTGCCATTGGGCAGTGTCCACCTGAGCCATGGTTTAGCAGAGTTTGGTCATTGGTTTGTTTGATATGGCAAGTTAAGAGTTTTCATTGATTTATAATGGGGAACATTGAAAAATCACATTGGAGCCTGTCAAGATATTTTGTCACACTTTCATAGAAATGTTCCTTTAAAAATGTTCTTTTGACCTCTTTGTTGCCACATATGGGATATTGTCAATTGCCATCTGTTGTCCTGCAACAACACATTCAGGCGACATCAGAACCTGAAGCCACTAGGCTGACTGGGTCCAAATTTTATCAGTAGCATCCTTGGGCACAGAGCTTCCATTGTAAATAAAAATACATTGCTGCCAGTGGGTAGTGGCCCCCTGAGCTCTGGTGAGCATTGTGGCCCATGTTTGTTTTGTATTCTGCACCTGACAAGCCGACCCAATCAGGTCTCAACACTGACGGTCAAGTATTTTCAAACATTGGAAGTGGAATCAGTCAATCTAAAGGATTACACAATTTGATAAAGGGTAGGGATTTTTACGGCCGCCAGAGATACTGTAGCACTAGCAGTTGTAGCGTAAAATGTTCTGTGAAAGGTAATGTCCACGGCAACAAGGACTAAAACACCGAACCAACATGAAAATCCTAACGGCATTATGGACGGGGTTATCAGTACAGTTTTAACGTCACCAAAGCTGCAATCTGCATATGTAACAAGAGTTGGCAGAAGACAACATAGCTCGCCTATAGGGGCCTAACCAAAAAAAAAAATCAATTATGCAGTTTTTTTTTCCTCCAAAAGAATGGCATGTTATTTTGTAAAATATTTCAACATACTGCAGCAATTCATACACAACATTTATATGAAGAACTACAGCGCTAAACAAAGGTTCTCCGAAAATAGACAGTGACCTTGACCTTGGGACCCTTAAAGTATACCCTTAAAGTAGATATTACTTGACAATTTCTTATAACCAGCATTTGAATGATTGTGTGCATGCGTGAGTGCATACATGGATGTATGTATGAATGCATGAGTCGATGTATACATGTATGTTTTACATGCATGCATGTGTGCATGCATGTGTGTGGGTGAAAACATGCAAGAATGCATGCATGCATTTGTGAGTGGGTGAATGTGTACATGCATGTATGGTTGTGCATGTGCATGCATGCATGGGTGTATGTATGCAAGCATGTGTGAGTGTACGCATACATGCGCGCGCGCGTGCGTGCGTGCGTGCGTGCGTGCGTGCGTGCGTGTGTGTGTGTGTGTGTGTGTGTGTGTGTGTGTGAATGCATGCCTGAATGACTGTGTGTGTATGCATGTTTCGTTTGTTTGATTTGAGGTTTAACGCCCCCGTCAACACTGTAAAGGTCATTTTGCAGACGTTGCTTCCAATTTCGTGGGACCCGACAATGAGATGAATTGACATCTTCAGCCCTGTCGCCCAATAAAACCAACAGTGTTTATAAGCATGGGCGGCCGACTCGCACGGCTTTGCCTGGGCAGGCTTAGATCCTCTCAATTGAATACCAGTACTTGTGTGTGGGTCGGATTTAGCTCTGCATATTTAGCATCATGCAGCCCATATATTTCTTCAAGCCCCAATGGGTGGGGACCGACATGCATTTGTGGATGCATACATACATGTGAGTGCATGTGTGCATGCATGTGTGCTTGCATGCACAGGTTGGTGCATTTATGCATGTTAGCTGTATGCATGCATGATGCATGTATGTGTGTATGAGTGCATGCACGCATGAGTGCATGTATGTGTGCATGCATCCAAACATGCAAACATGTGTTTGCATGCATGTGTGTATGTGCATGCATGCATGCATAAGTGTGAGCAAGCATGCATGTATACATGTATGCATGAGTGCATGCATGTGTGTGCATGCATGTATGCGTGTTTGCATGCATGCATGAGTGCATGCATGTATGTGTGCAGGTAAGTGTGCATGCATGCACGTGTGCATGCAAGTGTGTGTTTGTGTGTGCATGCATGTGTATGTGCATGCATGCCTGAGTGTAAGCATACATGCATGTGTGCAAGTATGCATGCATACATGTACGACATACATGTATGCATGAGTGCATACCATCCAAAAACCCGTCCAAAAGCCATTTTCTTATGTTAAAGAGTTAAACAGACTGTAGCAATTGAAAGAGAACCAAAAAAGTACCCCTACGAAAAATTCAAGCCTTTGCATTTTACAAAACGAAAATTATATATTTGATAAAAAAAGGAAATTTAAAAACTTGCAAATAATAAAAACGTGTTTGTGTTTTTAAGAAAGAAAAAAGAAAGAAAATAACATTTCTCTACCTGGAATTGAACCCAGGACACTCTGGTTCAGAGTCAAGCACTCTATCAACTTCACTATCAAGTTTGCAAGGGAAGTGAGGGAGGTAATTCAGAGTAAAACTTCTTAAATTATGAAGTAAGTAATGTAATACAGAGTAAAATTTCTTAGATAAACTTAAGTTCGAAAAATGGTAATTTTCAAAAAAAAACTTTGGTCATTTGTTCCATTAATGGATTGCATTTGGAAGATGTACAAAACGAAATGTATATAGTCTATGAATTAAAAATCACTCTTTTTCAAATTTTCGGCCCTTGACCTTCTTCAGGAATCTATTAATTCATCGAACAACTAAGTGACATCCATCTTGTGATGCTGACAGGAAGAAAGTAATGATGATCTGCCGTAGCCAGGGACAACGTCGTGTTACTTCCTTAAAGATGCAGACAATTTGGCGTAACGTCAGGAGACACGACGTCATCTCCCGCCAAAATTCGGGAAAGCACCATCACCAGCAGCCCACAGCATCACAAGAGGACCAGGCAAACTCACAACCATGTTATGAACTTACATTATAGAAAACACTCAAATAAATAAATAAATAAATAAATAAAAAAAAATAAATAAATTAACAAATAACAGAATAAATAAATAAATACACAAATAAGTTTGTTTGTTTTGTTTGAGGTTTAACGTCCCCGTCAACACTATAAAGGTCATTTTTGAGACGTTGCTTCCGATTTTGTGGAACTTCTACCCGACATTGAGATGAAATGACATCTCAAGCCCTGTCGCCCAATGAAACCAAAAGGATTTATTAGCATGGGCGGTCCCGCCTCGCACCGCGGTTCCTGGGCAGGCTTAGATCCTCTAAGCGGTTTACCGGTACTAGTGTGCGGGCCGGATTCAGCTCTGCGTGGAAGCATACTGCAGCATAAACAAATAAATAAATGAACAAAAGTAAAAAAAAAAAAAAAAATATTAAAATGCCAACAAAAGAGGATAGATAAATAAATAAATAAATAAATAAACAATAATGATAAAAATGAGAATAGAATAATAATTATGCATTAACTAAAGCTAAAATGTGTAGCAGATAAATAGGAACAAGTATGAATAAATAAATCTGTACAGCTAAAAGAACCATCATAAACCATAACACACTGCAGGCAAATTAATCACTTGAATGCCCAAATAAAGGCAGTCCATGTACTTGTGCACTTGCGCAGAATGGTACGAGTTTACAATGGACTTCCACTGAAACGGAGGTCACGGCGGATACAGACTATCAAGTTCACAGAAAAGATCTGAAAATCCAGTTACGGAATCGGGGGTACAGTGGGAGAGATATTGAGCGACAGTTGCAGAAGGTAGATACGCTGAAAAGATCCGACTTGCTCACAGAAAGACGCAAGGATAAAAAGGAAGACAGAGTACCCCTGGTCCTTACCTACTCAAGACATCTCCCTGATATCCATAAGATCATAAGAAGACACATGCCTGTGCTACACAAATCTGATAGGATGGCTCGAGTGTTCCAGGCTCCACCCATAGTGGCGTACAGACGTGACAAGAACCGATGTGACGTTCTTGTACATGGAAAGACGAACAAGGTACTGAAACGGGCTAACAACACATGTTCGTGCAGAGTATGTCAAGCACTGCACACGGGCGATGTGTGGAACTCTACTGGTGATGCAGCTTACAAGACAGTCCAGATGGCAAGCTGCAGTGATAGGAATGTCGTCTACACGCTTATCTGTTCGAGGTGCAACCAGACAGTATATGTGGGCGAGACGGAAAGGTCGCTGAAGGAGAGGACAGAAGAACATCTTCGGGACGTTCGTCAACAGGCCGACAAGCCTATAATGAGGCATTTTGAGGGGCATAGTGAAGGACACTTGCGAGTTGCCATAGTGCAGAGAATGTATTAGGAGGGTCGCATATATAGGCAGTTGGCAGAGGAACAGTGGATAATAAAATTGAAAACTAAAACACCTCAAGGATGTAACATCAAACTTTACTAGTGGGACTATCATTAACAAGGACTTCTTGCTTGAACGGAGGTCATGGTGGGGACCGTTTTAGGCCTGTGTGCCCAGACAGGGCATGACTCAGCTTGCACCGACGTGCGGCTGATTTGTGTCCTGGCTGTCAGCACGGGCAGGTGCATGTAGATGTCTAAGGCATGCGCGTCGGGGACCCTTATCGGACTGTACTGATGTTCAGTCTGATCTGGTCCCTCCCTGGGCTGCTAGTATTGCGTGTATGGGAATAGGGCGTGACATAGGGTACCCGCCGTGACCTCCGTTTCAGTGGAAGTCCATTGTAAACTCGTACCATTCTGCGCAAGTGCACAAGTACATGGACTGCCTTTATTTGGGCATTCAAGTGATTAATTTGCCTGCAGTGTGTTATGGTTTATGATGGTTCTTTTAGCTGTACAGATTTATTTATTCATACTTTTTCCTATTTATCTGCTACACATTTTAGCTTTAGTTAATGCATAATTATTATTCTATTCTCATTTTTATCATTATTGTTTATTTAATTATTTATTTATTTATTTATCTATCCTCTTTTGTTGGCATTTTAATATTTAGATTGTTGCTACGTTACCATTTAATGTCTTCTTGAAAATCTGTTAAAACAGTGAAACCGCGGTAGAAGTCTACTGAATAATAAAGAATTGTGTGGCAATATCGGACTTTTTTGATTTTCTATATATATATATATATATATATATATATATATATATATATATATATATATATATATATATATATATATATATATATATATATATATATATATATATATATTATATATTTTACTTTTGTTCATTTATTTATTTGTTTATGCTGCAGGATGCTTCCACGCAGAGCTGAATCCGGCCCGCACACTAGTACCGGTAAACCGCTTAGAGGATCTAAGCCTGCCCAGGAACCGCGCTGCGAGGCGGGACCGCCCATGCTAATAAATCCTATTGGTTCCATTGGGCGACAGGGCTTGAGATGTCATTTCATCTCAATGTCGGGTTAAAGTTCCACAAAATCGGAAGAAACGTCTCCAAAATGACCTTTATAGTGTTGACGGGGACGTTAAACCTCAAACAAAACAAATTTATTTGTTTATTTATTTATTTATTTATTCTGTTATTTGTTTATTTATTTATTTATTTATTTATTAGGGCCCCGCACTGAAAGTGTGGGTGCCCTATAGTAATCACTCTGTCCGTCCGTCTGTCTGTCTGTCTGTCTGTCCGTCTGTCCGTCCACAAATTTTTTTATCCTCCATAACTTTCTTATTCCACTGAAAGTGTGGGTGCCCTATAGTAATCACTCTGTCCGTCCGTCTGTCTGTCTGTCTGTCTGTCTGTCTGTCTGTCCGTCTGTCCGTCCACAATTTTTTTTATCCTCCATAACTTTCTTATTCCTGGATGGATTTAAATATTACTTGGCAGAAATGTTAACCATAATGTGATGGAGTGTTGCGCGCAAGACTCAGGTCCGTACCTCAAAGGTCAAGGTCATACTTATAGGTTAAAGGTCAAAAAAGGGACTTTCCTGTGTCCAATTAATAACTTTGTTATTATTCCTGGATGGATTTAAATATTACTTGGCAGAAATGTTAACCATAATGTGACGAAGTGTCACACGCAAGACCCACAGCCGTACCTCAAAGGTCAAGGTCATACTTAGAGATAAAAGGTCAAAAAGCGTCTTTTTTATTGTGTCCAATCTATAACTTTCTTATACCTGGATGGATTTAAATATTACTTAGCAGAAATATTAACCATAATGTGACAGTGTGCCGTATAGTAATGCCCTGTCTGTCCGTCCGTCCGTCCGTCCGTCTGTCCATCTGCCCGTCTATCCATCAACATTTTTCATGTTTACAAACTGAAGCTGAAGTTATTGACAGTTGCCATATAGTAATACCCTTTTGTTTTTAATTCATAACTTACAAACAGTCAAATGCATCAACTTCAAACTTAAGATATATGGTCACAATATCATTACACAATTACATGGCAACCGACGTAACTCTAGCTACAATACTCTAAGAGTAATAGCCCTTTGAAAAAAAATCCAACTCCTCTGATGGCACTGCCGGGGCCCTAGTCAGTTTCACTGACAGTTCTTGTTTATTTACTTATCTGAGTGTTTTCTATAATGTAAGTTCATAACATGGTTGTGAGTTTGCCTGGTCCGCTTGTGATGCTGTGGGCTGCTGGTGATGGTGCTTTCACGAGTTTTGGCGGGAGATGACGTCGTGTCTTCTGACGTTACGCCAAATTGTCTGCATCTTTAAGGAAGTGACACGACGTCGACCCTGGCTACGGCAGATCATCATTACTTTCTTCCTGTCAGCATCACAAGATGGATGTCACTTAGTTGTTCGATGAATTAATAGATTCCTGAAGAAGGCCAAGGGCCGAAAATTTGAAAAAGAGTGATTTTTAATTCATAGACTATTTGTTATTTTCCCTGCGGAAATATAATTTAGAAGAATTTGAAATGTATATATTTGATAAAAAGAAGAAAATTTACAAAGTTGCAAGCAATATTAACGTTTATGTGTTTTTAAGAAAAAAAGAGCATTCCTCCACATGGAACTGAACCCAGGATCCTCTAGCACTCAAACACTCTATTAACTACTAGTCTATCAAGCTTGCAAGGGAAGTAAGGTAGGTAATAGAGAGTAAAACTTCATAAATTATGTAGTAAGAGAGGTAATACAGAGTAAAACTTCTTAAATAAACTAAAGTTCGAAATATGGTAATTTTCAACAAAACTTTGGTCCTTGGTGTCATTAATGGATTGCATATGAAAGATGTGCCAAACGAAATTCATATATTTGATAAAAAGAAGAAATTTTACAAACTTGCAAGAAACAATAACGTTTCTGTGTTTTTAAGAATGAAAGAAAAAAAAAGAACATTCTTCCACCTGGAATTGAACCCATGACCCCCTGGATTAGAGTCAAGCACTCTTCCAATTACACTATCAAGCTTGCAAGGGAAGTAAGGGAGGTAATTCTGAGTAAAACTTCTTAAATTACGAAGTAAGGAGGTAATACAGTGTAAAACCTCTTAAATAAGCTTAAGTTCGAAAAATGGTAATTTTCAACAAAACTTTGGTCCTTGATGCCATTAATGGATTGCATATGAAACAGGTCCTATTAATGAAGCAACAGTCCTAATGTGAAAGCAATCCATTGAAGAATAAAGTTAAGCTATTACTTTGAAATAAAAGGTTAACCAAAAGGTAAGCCTCAGACGACGCCCGCCCGCCCGACGCCCGGACACCGGACCCGGAAAAAAATCCGTCAAAACAGGGTATACATTTCTTTTTTTAATTCTGGGCCAGAGCTAAAATAGAAAAATAGAAAAAAAATTAGAACAACGTTTCTTTTACCCTTGGGCCAAGTAGCTCATCATATAAGAGCTTTCAGGTACAATTTCAGATTGTGGAAGCCGTTTGGCTCTGATTGGTTGATTTTGTCAGACTTCTTCCATCACCTATCATATCTAAAGTAAACAATTCCCTACCACAGGAATTTGCAACTCATTAAAATGATGTTATCATGTAGAAACACCACCTGTTAAATATCTCCCTGGCATTATGAGCTGCATCATGTCAAAAGGTGCCTAACATATTTACCGCCGGCAAAATATCTTACTAGTCTGCATATGTGTGCCGTCTATGCAGGTCTTCAGTGGTAACCCTGGATTCCTTTAGGTACTAAGTACTAATTTTAGAGGTTATGAACACTTTTCATGCTTATCAGAGCCTGTTCTGCTTTCATCTACATAAAACACTTTTTTGTATGTAGCAGAGTGATTAAAGTAATGCCATTGTTTAAAGGTATTTCTAGAAGCAAGATGGTTTCAAAGACAAAGAAAAAATTAAATTTTCTTAATAAAAAGAAAAGTGAAGAACTTAATAAAAAGATCATAGGTGAAAACGAAAAAAAAATGAGAAGTTTTAGAAATAAATTCTGTGACTCCTACATGGCTTATCTGAAGCATTTTCCTCAAAGGAAAGTTTTGTTTGATGTTGGAAGCAAAATGAAATGGTTTACAAAATTTACTGAATTATTGTTAACTTAAATAATATCAATATTTTCGGGATGTCAGAATAATTCAAACAAATATGCAGTGTTTCAGATGTCATGGTATTCCTTTTCTGGAAAAGTTCTTAACTGCAATACTGGGATTGATAATATTGACAGTGTTTTAAGAGGCTACACATTTGATTTAAAACAAACTATCAAAGGCATCACTGATAATGAAATTCGCATTTATTTTTCATGCATCATGAAGACATTCCTGAATTTTTATCTTCACCTATCATACCAGCTGAAATGTCATAACCTTCTTACACCAAAACGTGAAGACAAAGTGATAAAAGTTGATGCAACTAGCATATATAGAATTGCAGGGGCCAACTTGATGAGAATGATAAAAAATTAGAAAATCTTCAAAGTTTCTAAAGCGACTCACAGTGAAGAGGCAGGCTGCTCTAAAAAATGAACTAGTGTTGTTAGAACAACTGCACTATTCTGACAATGAAAAACAGGGTTTAAATTTACCTCTTGGAATTCAATTTCTTGACCGTGGCAAGTTGTTAATTGTGAAGAAACCCATCTGTAACTTTGTTAGAGTAATCATAAAAAGAGTTAATAGTGATATAAACACTCTTTCACACCAGACATTTGGAATGATAATGTCACAGATTGCAAAGTTAAAGCTCTTTGACAGGCAGACAAAATCACTGTTTTTAGCATGTGTGAAACTAGTCACTGGTGACAAATCACTCTCTTTGCAAAATATTAGTGCTCTGTATACAGAATACTGTACAAAGATCTTCAATA
Organism: Lucinisca nassula; assembly: GCA_963580285.1. Lineage (NCBI taxonomy): Eukaryota > Metazoa > Mollusca > Bivalvia > Lucinida > Lucinidae > Lucinisca > Lucinisca nassula. The sequence goes on from OY757017.1 coordinate 23,199,251, forward strand.
CTTTATGTAATGAATATGTAAAGAGAGACAAGTTTGTTCAGAAGGACACAGCACAGTTGATGTTAAGAGACAAACTGGAATTCTTTGCGTCTAAATCTAATGCAAAGAAAACGTGTGTCTAACTAAGTCTTTGCCTTTTAACTGGATGGCTAGCTAAGTTCAGCTGAATATTTCTGTAGTCTTTGTCTTTAATATTGTACCCACGGACTTGTCTTTTAACAAGCAAACTTGATCGGGCAGAGGCATAATTCGTGGAACTTAGATGTCCCCCTGTCGCATACTTAAGTTGGGAAAACAATGTTTCAACTGCACTGCCATTCAGTCGCACAGGTATGATATAATGATCATCACTGGGATGCCTGTCAAAGAAACTGTTCACAAAATTCTTGAAGCCGTTGTATGTAAGTCTCATAAGGTCCCAAGTTTGCCAGGAGAGGAATGCTTTTTGTTTGTTACTTTCAAGTGGCACATAATTTAAAATAGAATCGTCACACCATCCCATGAAAAAAAGAAAACCATCGTTCATGTTTGTGATAACAGTTTGGTTTTGCAAAGTTATTTTTTCGTGAGACAGAAGACCTTGTTCAAATAATTTGTTGCAGGCTTCAAGATATTGAATACTGTATAACAAAGCTCTATCATTAGTATTTGCTGACGACTGCTCTTTAAACTCTGCAATGACATGATTCTGCTGCATGATTTTTGCAGCTTTCACATTTAAGCGGGTCCACTTGTCTCTGTACACGTAACTAGCTAGAAGGTCTGGAATCCGTCTTATTTCATTTCTTTCTGCCCTTTCGAGTTCTCTGTAGTACATATCTGTAATAGCTTTCCAGCCGAATGTTGTGTTTTCAAGTATGAAAAATTTTCTACCATTTTCCCTTGATGAATAAGGGCAGAAATCATATTTTTTAGTTGGTGTGATGGACATATAATATTACATGAACTGTATTATCAGAATAAATGTTGTAATATGACGTTTTCACTTTGTAGCGATCTACCCCATCACCGACTGGAAAGACCTTTGGTTCCTCACCACAAAGTAACTTTAACAACTTAAGGTCTGCACTAGCACCATCACCGATAAGTAAAACTGTATGAAAACCATATAATGAAAGGAGGTGTATTGTTTCAAGGACACAGGCCATAATAAATTTATGGTTTAAACCACTTTCACTAGTATAATATGGCCCAATGACATCGAAATTGGATGAAACATCTCTTCAAAGAAACTGAAGTATGTAGGATGCTTTCTTAACTTTGTCACTTGTTTCAATTTCTTGATATATGACATGCAACAAGGCCATGTCATCAGGGCTCAAAGCGTGACTGATAAATCTGTTAGTTTTAGCATTCCAGTAAATACTGGCCGACACTTTGACTTCATCAAAGATCAGTGCCCCTTCTCCGAGTGGTAGGGGCAGTTTCATGTTTTTCCTAAAGTCACTGGTGCTTTCGTAATTCCTTTTTTCCTCTGCCAATCGATGAAAAACAGGTCCAGGATCTTCTCTATTTGATCGCATGAAGTTTTTAAATGTGGACACTGATGGCAAGTTCAAAATATTAAATGACTTTAAAGCCTCATATGCTGCTGGGCTACGTGAAAATACAGCAAGCGCCACTCGATATGTTATTACACTGTATCTGGCACCAGTTGCTGCGTTTGTATTTTTGTCCTGATCTTGGTAAAATGATTTAATGTTGTTTTGCACATCATTTTCCCAAATACTTTTTAAAATGTTTCCTTGGTTGTGTTCCTTGAAAAGCTGTTCGAGATCTTGAGAAAACTCACCATTTATTTTTGTCATTATTTCTTTCATTTCCTTGCTTTGTTCATCATTCAAATTACAAATGTAACTGTCATACTTCTCTAATTTCTTGGTAAGTTTCCTGAGGTTAACTGTGTTCTTTTGTAATGTGTGCCTACGCGATTTTGGTGTCAAAAACTTCAAATTGGTAGCCTTAGGTGGTGTTTTCTTGAAATTTTGCTTTCTTACTGTGGCTCTTTTTACCCACTGTTTCATAGAGTTAACCAAGGTATTACACTTTGTACACATTATCTTCTGTTTCTTCTTGGGTACTAAATTTGGATTGAACCATAAGTCACATTCAGCATGGTCATATCTAATACCATTCGGCCACTCTCTAAGCATAGCTGGCTTTGTTTTCAAATTGTCTTTAAGACTTTGAAAGGCTGTCTCAACGCCAGGGCATAAATCAAAGCCGCGATTTGGCTTCATCTGATCTAAATACCGTTGAAGGACTGTTTCGTTTAACTTTCCAGAATCAACTGTCACATCTAGAACTTGAAACTTGAAATTCTCCTCATGATCAATTAGTAGCCGTACACATTCCTTCTTGGGTCCAATGTTTGGCATAAATTTCATCTGTGCTTCAATAATTAGCCAGCGCATGCTCACGCCTCTAACTTCTGTTGTTGAAAATTCATTTTCAATCGCTTTTGCCGATGCAGCAGAGAAACAAGAATTAACTTTGAATTCAGATAAAGTTGGTTTGGGTCGAATAACTGGTAATCCCTTATCCATGGTGTTTAATAATCCAGTTCAATTCAATTCTTAAATTAATCCATGCCTAGCAAAGTTTGAAATGATGCTTTTTAAACACATAATCCATACTCCCATTTGTGAGTCTAGCACTTTTAACAAATCTGTCTAATGAACGCCCCCAAATCCCACATTATATAGAGAACAGTGTGGGTTACAGGGGTTTACATTGTTTGTTTCTCTTATTTCTGCTCCAAAACGTAGATGTGGGTAATTGTTAGAACAGCCTCTAAGGAGTATCAACGATCAATATTTCAAGCAGAAATAAGAAAGCATCACAAAAATTACGAAAATAGACTATTCAAAAAATATGTAAATTTTGCATCCGCAAAAATGAAACGTTTCAAAATACAGATTGGAGGTACTCATTAGAACCCCCTCTACTCAAGATGAAGATTTTGGTACTCGTTAGAGCCGCCGAGAGATGGTTCTAACGAGTACCCACAATAAATTTATTTGAACAGAAATAAGGCAAATAATGTATACCCCTATAAATCCCAGTTTCAACAATATAAAAATGAGGGTTTAGAGGAACAAAATTATATAGGCGTGTTTTCGTGATGTTATCACCTGATAAATGTCATGTGTATAGAACTTTGAAATAAAGCAGTATATTATTTACTTGGGCCAATTTCATTCCTAATTCAAAGGAATCAGGCTTAGGTTACCCTCTACCTAAATAGCTAAAACGGTTCTTGTCCGATTAGCAAAATGTCAGCCAGTAGTTAAAACAGAAAAAAGATCAATAATTTGCTTTAAATGCCAACTCTTCATAAACCTTTTGGTCATTTTCAATCTAACTTAAGAGGAATGTTGCTTAGGTGCAGTTGAGCGCTGTGGTGCAGTGGTAAAACATCGGATTTGAGATCGATAGGTACCCGGTTTGATCCCCGCAAGCGCTGAGTGTTGTTTCCTTGAGCAAGAGACTTTATCCACATTGCTCAGTACTTGTTTCTACCCAGGAAAAGAGGGCCCCATGGAAGATTAGTAGAAGTACTGAATGTGTTACACTCTATAAATAAGTTCGATTATTATTATTATTATTATTATTATTATTATTATTATTATTATTAGGTATTCACCTACCAACCCAACTAAACGGTCCTGCTCCAATGAACAAAATGGGTGCCAGAGCTAAAAACGAAAAAACAAAACAAAACAAACGTCAATTATTTGGTAAAAATGCCAACTACTCATTATCCCTTGGACCGCTTTAAAGTAAAATTACAACTTTGACAACTTTGCTTCCCTCTTTAACTGCACACCGGTGGGAGAGACCTCAGATTCCATGATGGTTTCAGCGTAAAGGCTTATGTTGGTTGGTACCTGATGCTCTGTCTCTGGTCGGGACCATCGGAGTCTAACTTTTGGTATTCTTTTGCTCCAGCATTTCAGTGGTTTCTTGCTGTTGAGTCCTCGCCGATGTTTCATATCTGTGGTTGTTTGAGTTTTGTGTTCACGGAGATATTGCACTGATGAGTTAGGAAATAAAAAAATCAAAAATGAGTTCCTTTAAGAGCAAAGAAAACATTCATAAGAAAGAAAATGGGTCATACTACGTAGTTTCGGCTAATAAAGCCTCACCAGTGACCCTGTAATGATCCGGCAAAGAAAGCCAGAGGAAACATACTGCAATTTTGCGAATTTCGAATAGGCAGTCGATACAAAGACTGATATAAATCAAAATGGGGTCGAAATAATTCAAAACCTGTCTAGAATATGAGTCTAAACCAATAATTTATTTCTGATTTCTCAGAATATTCACGCTGATCTCAAAGGACCAAAAGTAAAATATAAACTGCACTATGGTTGATGTACGGGGAGACGTTTTACGGCCGCCACACGGCACAACACCAGCTGCAGTGAAGGCAAATAAAAAATAAAAAATGAGTTCCTTTAAGAGCAATGAAAACATTCATAAGAAAGAAAATGGGTCATACTACGTAGTTTCGATTAATAAAGCCTCATCAGTGACCATGTAATGATCCGGCAAAGAAAGCCAGAGGAAACGTACTGCAATTTTGCGAATTTTGAATAGGCAGTCGATACAAAGACTGATATAAATCAAAATGGGGTCGAAATAATTCAAAACCTGTCTAGAATATGAGTCTAAACCAATAATTTATTTCTGATTTCTCAGAATATTCACGCGGAAGCTTTCATGCGGACTAAAGCAAGGATTTGTCTTAATCGCGTCGGAACTAAGGGCGAGGATTGTGGCTACGTAAAATCGATTTGAGCCCCACAGTTTCGTTTCCGCTTACCGTTCCAATGCGGTTCTTCTGTCGTGGACTACTTTTGTTCTTGTTTGTCTTTGGGTGTTTGTGTCGCTTATATTATTTTATTTTGGAAAGCCAGTTGGTCATTTTGTTGGAAAGTAACTATCTTTTTTTGTTTTCCGCTATTGATGTTTCCATTAGGGGATGTTGTTTCAGGTTTGTGTTTCTTTCCCTTTGGTGTCCCTGTTGGGGGCTCTGGGTTAATTGTATCGATTCCTGATCATTTCCCCCACTTCTTTTTTTTTTTTCATTGGAATATGGCTAAGCTGACCCTGTATCAAAGTGACTAAAGTCTTTCCGCTCTGATGAACAAGATGGCCACCAGAGTTAAAAATAGAAGAAAAATCTGTGAACGACAGCTTCTATCCCTTTGGCCAATTTCATTTAAACTTCATAGGTATATTGCTAAGGTGACCCGCTGCCAAAATACCTCATTTGTTCCGCTCCGGTGAACAAGATGGCGGCCTGTGCTAACAGTTGAAAAAAAAATCTTTAAACGACAAATCTTCCTATACCCTTCGGCCAATTTCGTTCTAACTGCATAGAAATTCGGTGTTCGGTCGGTGTGTGCTCGGAGGGGAATGTGCTGTGTTTGCCGGGTCTAGTCCGTCAACCGTTTCGGTTTCAAAACTTTGGGTTGAGAAACAATGATGAAGATTCAATATCAGAAAGGCCTCTGAGTCACTACATGGTATGGTTACGCCTAAATTGCAACCACTGGGTTGGTATCTCTGCTGGTGGATTATTCGTTCATCCAAAAGGGTATCATCAGCTCAGTATCAGTTCCTCAGTGCTGAGGTTGATACTGTGGTGTTGACGTCAGTACTCAAGTACTGATTTTAATAACTATATTATATCTTTAATTTTTGCAGTATAAATTTCTATTTTTTTTTTCTAAATCTAATACTGACTTGTCAGGTGAGACATGTATCTTAGCGGATTTGGTTGCCACTTTTGTGGTATTTTAAATTTTGCAAGTCTCGCTATTTGAACATCTCCTTCCTGGTGCCCGGGACGTCCGTAGAGTGCGGGCCATGTTTGCTGATGTTGGCTCGGCCGGGGAGGCCTATAAGTCCACGGGTAGGCGTTTCCTGCCTGATGCCTCCAGTTGACCTGTCTCATGAGCTACGTCGGTCGGTGTGTGCTCGGAGAAGGATGTCCTGTGTTTGCCGGGTCTTGTCCGTCATCCTTGTTGGTTTCAAAACATTGGTGTTTAGACACACTGATGAACATTAAATACCAGAAAGGCCTCTGTGTCACTAAACCCTTTGGTATAGTTACGCCTTAATTGCAACCACTGGGTCGGTATCTCTGCTGGTTTGTGATTCGTTCGTCCCCGAGGGCATTATCAGCTTAGTATCAGTTCCTTAGCCTTGAGGTTGATACTGCGGTGTTGACGTCAGTACTCAAGTTCTGATTTAAATAACTATATTATATCTTTAATTTTTGCGGTATAAATTTTTATTTTTCTAAAACTAAGACTGGCTTGTCAGGTGGGTCATGTATCTTTGGTTGCCACTTTTAGTAATATTTTAAAGTTTGCAAGTTTCGCTGCTTTGGAAATCTCCTTTCTGATGCCAGGGACTTCCGTGGAGAGTGGGCCATGTTTGCTGATGTTGGCTCGGTGGGGGACGCCTATAGGTCCATGTGTAGGCGTCACTTACCTTCTGCCTCCAGTTGACCTGTCTCATGAGCTACGTCGGTCGGTGCGTGCTCCGAGGGGATGTGCTGTGTTTGCCGGGTCCTATCCGCCATCCGTTTCGGTTTCAAAACTTGGGGTTTAGACACACTGACGAAGATTGAATATCAGAAAGGCCTCTGTGTCACTCAATTTGGTATAGTTACGCTATAATTACTCAGGTAATCCTCTCCCATAATACCGAAAATGGTTCCGCTCCGATGAACAAAATGGCCACCAAAGCTAAAAATAGAAAATACCTTTAAACAACTACTCCTCCAATACCCTTTAGCCAATTTCATTCTGACTTCATAGGAATATTCCACCGATGTCCCTGTACCAAAAAATAGCTGATACGGTTTTTTTTTCTGGTGAACAAAATGGCCGACATAGCTAAAAATAGAAAAAAGTCAATATTCTGCTTTGAATTCCAACTCCTCCTAAACCCTTTGTCAAATTCAATCTCACTTCATCGGAATGTTGCTAAGTAGACCATGTACAAAAATAATTAATATTGTTCGGCTCTTATGAACAAGATCAAAGCTAAAAAAAAAGAAAAATATTTGAAAACGACGATTCCCCCAATACTCTTGGGCCAATTTCAGCCAAACCCCATAGCAATGTTGCTTATATGACCCTCTATCTAAAACACTAAAATGGGTCTGCTCCAATGAGTTTTCTGCCTAAATAGATACAATTGTTTCGCTCTGATGAACAATATGGCCGTCAAAGCTAACAATAAAAAAATCCTTAACCACGAACGCATCCTAAACCACTGGGCAAATTTTCATTCAACCTTTTTAGGAATGTCGCTAAGGTGATCCTCTACCAAAACGACCTAAAATGGTTCCGCATCGATTAACAAAATGGCTGTGATAGCTAAAATGGAAAAAAAGGTCAACAATTCGCTTTAAATGACAATTCCTTTTAGACCCTTCGGCTGATTTCAATCAAACTTCATAGGGATTTTGCTAAGGTGATCTTCTTCCCGAAGAATAGCTAAAATCGTTCCGCTCTGGCGATCAAGATAACCAGAAATGCTAAAAATAGTAACATCTTTAAACCACAACACAGACATATATATATATGGGCCAATTGCAGGGTAACCCTTTACCAAAATAGCTAAAATGGTTCCACTCCGGTGAGAAAATGGCCGCCAGAATAAAATAGAAAAAAAATCTTAAAATGGCAGTATCACCTTATCCATTGGCCAATTTCATTCAAACTGCATAGGAATGTTGCTTAGGTGACCCTCGTCTAAAATAGCTGATAAAGTTAAGCTCTGATTAATAAAATGCCCGCCAGAGCTCAAGACAGAAAATGTTTAGATCCTTTTCAATGAAATATAGAGAGTCGTCAGTGAAATCGAAATCGATATTGTCACTGTTTCAAACAGTGAAAATAGTATATTTATTTTCAGTTTGTGAATTCGACGTATCATCGAAAGTATAACATAAGTTTTCAGTTCTTTAGATGTCAGTTAGCTTAATCACCTAAACGTTTGTCAGAAATTATGTCACGCGCATGTTTACGTCATTCGGACGTTGATGGCGTCACTTTTAGCACCTAGGCAAAGTAAAGAATGCAGGCAACGCCAGACGAACTTAACTTAACAACTGCGGACATGATTTGAAAGCAAATTGCAAGTCAACAATTTGATAAAGAAACATTCCAAGCCGTTTTCTAGGTGGCGCTTTAAGATTACTCCCAGCAATATACCCAGTTAACACGAAAACGACCCGAAATCATCGTGGAAAAAATGGTCCCCGAGGTGATGGCTGACGCTTTTAAATTGCGCTAATGATTACAATGTAAAGAATATAAGAAACAGAAAATTTGATCCGCTATGTCATTAGTTTGCTTTATATGCCATCACCTCCTCAACCCTTTGGCAAATTTCAATCAGTCTACATAGAAGAAGCTAAAAATACAAATAAAAAACATCAACAATTTGCTAAAGACGCTATCTCCTCCTTAACCCTTGGGTCATTTTCAATCGAACTTCATCGGAATGTTGCTTAGGTGATCGTCTACCAAAATAGCTAATATTCTTTTGCTCGTATGAACAAAATAGCCACCAGAGCTAAAAACAGAAAAATGTCAACAATTTGATTTAAATGCCAACTCATCCTAATCAAGACTATTATTTTCGGAAACTATTGGAGTCAGTGATCTAAATATTCCGCACATTTATTTAACACCAACTGATGTGTAGTTAAATGTGCTATGAAAAGATAACGCCTTGAAAGCAAGGACTAAAACACAGAACCAAATTCAGTTAAACAGGTTTTTGTTTCTGAGCACGATCAACAAGCCCCGGCCTAACAGGCCTTATCAGCGGCCGTCATATATTTATGGAATTCCGTAGTGAGATTAATAATTGCAAAGCACTACAAAACTATGACCAGCACTTTGATGAAGAACAGCAATACACTATGTGACCAATAAATTCTTTTTAATAGCAAAAAAAAAAAAAAAAAAAAATGAAATAATAAAAAAATAAACAAAACACAAAAAACAGCTAAAAGTTGACGTTAAAATGTTCTTAAAATTGAAGGAAACAGCTGAATTTACCGTAGCGGAATAGTGTTTGTTTGATTTGAGGTTTAACGTCCCTGTCAACACTGTAAAGGTCATTTTGGAGACATTGCTTCCAATTTTGTGGGACTTTTACCCAACATTGAGATGAAATGGCATCTCAAGCCCTGTCGCCCAATGAAACCAATAGGGTTTATTAGCATGGACGGTCCGTCTCGCACCGCGGTTCCTGGACAGGCTTAGATCCTCTAAGCGGTTTACCAGTACTAGTGTGCGGGCCGGATTCAGCTCTGCGTGGAAGCATCGTGCAGCCCATGTATTTCTTAAGGCCCCTATGGGCGGGGGCAGACCGTAGCGGAATAAATGATTCCAAGCGTAACTATAATAATTGTAAATGCACATGGCAATATGAAAATGATACAATAATGTTCGGGAAACTACATATTAAATGCAACAGCTTAGTTTATTATTTTTTTTTTAACTTTTCACATTTTACTATATATACATTATATTTCACTCTAAATTCAAAACATGGATTGTTCTACTCTTTCGTACCGCAAAGACCAATGTGTAGGCTCTAATGATCACAACAGACTATGCTTAGAGAGGAAAGAAATACGCCTCAAATTTCAATAGCAAATCTTTCTGTCGTGTCGTCATGTTATTCTAATGACTGCCTGAGCCAGTAAATAACAACTAGGGGAAAACTGCATTGACAGTTGCCCTTTGAGGAGGTTAACCGACGGTCTTACAATTATTCGGAAATATCGTTTTATGGCGACGGGTCAGCGGAGCTGTAAAACGGAATTTGCGACCGTAAAAGGGACACTTTTCCTCTTCAAATATTAATTTGAAATATAGTTATCCCAATTCTAATGCATTTATTTAGTTATTGTGTTAAAAGTGTTCTATTTTGCTCACTAAGTGTCAAGCGTTTACAGTTGCATTAAAACCAAACGCTACCCAATGAAAAGCGACGTTACACGATAACGTCTGGTTTCCGACAGTATATCCCTGGATGCGCTGTAGCAAATACTGACGTTGTCCAATCAAACGGCGCTTTTGATACGCAAGTGCATTAGCATGAATCATTGCGTTTAGAATAAATCCACATAATTATTGCAAAATATGGAAGTTAACAACAAAAACATATACAATCACTTATTTAGAAAGACATTTACATATCAAGTCCATTACATACAAAGTCCAAAACCGTGTCAAACTCATGAATTTACACTGAAATCCTTTGCCGAAAAAAAATCACATGTTCTAATATCAGTGACGATTTGCATTTGTCCAGACATGTGTGGCACAGCAGTTACAGTTTGAACACTTTAACTTTCAGTGCCAATCTAATTGTATTTCATTTTTAACAACATAGTGACTAACATTTAGGACAACAAATCCCTGTGATTCTGGCATATGTCTGATAAAATGTGTTACAAACATAGAATGTCGGTGCTGATTGGGACCTCCTAAAAAGTTTCACATATTTTGTTTTAAGCAAACTTAAAAAAAATAATGCATACCCTTGTAAACACCAATTACTCTACATATATGAGGTGGTGCTTCAAATTGCTAAGAAGGACATATTTGCATGGAAACTCAACAACCTTGTTGTGATTATAATACGTGTAACATATATTACGGCACCGGTATACTAATTGGCATTGTGCAGTGGTGTATGATGACTATTCGGCACCAATGATGATGCTTAAGACCGGAGCGTCGTTATCAATAAGGCTCTGCCCCCTTTGTCCATTTGTTCCTGGGGAACGGTGAGGCAACACTTTTGTAAGGGAATAAGTATAATACTAATACTGTCTTAAACGATCGTAGTATCTGTTAATCTGTCTCTTGGTTTCATGTCAACATTCCAGTGCACGGCAATTGTATAATACTTAACATTTTTACATAACCATAGCATATTGTTGTTACATGTGGGTTTACGGCGTCCCGCAAACCCTCATGCTGAAAAGACGACCGGGATTGATCTCTGACAGGTGAACGGGCAACTGTGGGGTAAGGCGCAAGAAAGATGTTATATACAAGACATAAATTATTAACGATAACTATAAACAACTAAACCCACACTGAACGTTACATTCATTTGCTTCTATAATCATTTCACGGCGCACGCCCCGACGTTTTGGGCTCGGGGCGGTGATGTGAAAATTATATAGAAGCAAATAAAAATTAAGCAACAACAAAAACAACACAAAACATAGAAAGTTGCCGGCAGATGTATGGGGTTGCTCGCCTCTGCAGGGCACTGCTTTCCTATGGCTCGTACTAATACCTGCTCCTAAAGACCAGGGAGCAGCATCTTGACATTATGTGCCTGCAAATGACGATAATCAACTAAAATACGGTTCACGAAACGTATACACTATATCATGATCCCTGTCCCGGAGAAGTCTGATTATATGTTCATACATAACCCTCAATTGCGCATGCCCCGACCAGACTAACAGGCTGATCAGTACATGCGACAAATAACCGCGCAGCAGAACTCAACTTGACTGTGCAACAAAATATCAGCCCCCAGCGCTTGAAACAAGAACACTCAAAATGAAATTGTATACTTCCTTAATGAGCACTACAGAAATTAATTAATGCTCAGTACAACTGAGCATAATGAACATCAAATTCGTGATCACTACACTATCACAGGTAAGAGGCAATTGAACAGACCGCGCCTTTGCGCTACCTGGTCACTTGCCAATTACAGGAAGCATAACAAACGCCATTTCATATACTTCTCCGCGACACGGCTTACAAATATAGCTTTTCACAAACTCATTACATTGACAACAGCTAGAAATTAAAAACAGGAATATTTGTACCTATTCTACACAACATTGGCCAGTATTTGATAGTGATCAACACTGTATGCGGTAAATTATATCCGTATTTGGAAGGCACAACGTCAGAATCTCCTTCGCGACCTCGATGACGCTGCTGACGACATCCACGTCGCGCAGGACGTTATAACGTGTAGCGACCAAATACCCTAACTTATCATCATGATGATCATGTTCTTTACATGTACAAACATATTTCTTAAACAGAAACGGCATCATGAATACTACAATAAAATCATGCATACACGTGCTAACTCGCCACAGTTGTGAGAAGTTAAGATATTATTCATAATCATAGCCATATAGCAAATTTCAGCAGATCATTGATCTCCGTTACAATTGCATTTCCTTGAGGGAAAAAGATGAAACTGCACCACAGATCAATGGTATAATTCCCGACAGTACAAATATCCACAACATTGTGACCCGTATGAAAAATATATATGGTGCTCTTTTGCGCTTGGCGACGTTAAGGCAAACTATATGAAACTCACACTTATAGCGGCCAACTGTATGACGAATAATTTCCCCACAAACCACTCATGCGTACATCGTATGATATATGCACGATTTGTGCGTGGAGGGGTATATTTTGCCTACCATATTTCACCTAAAATATTTTCGTCGCGCTGCGTTGCCATATACCTACTAAAATAATTTAGATAAGCATAAACACCAGATAGGTTTCTTATTCCATCTCGTAACAATGCTTCTACACACACATGCCCAGTGCTTATTACAATACTTTTCATCGCGTTACCAAGCCTGAAGTACAACGTAGAAGTTGAGGCGATGATCAGGAACCGATACAATTATCTCACACCTACCATCAAAGACACCAAAGGGAAAGAAACACGAACATGAAACTGAACCCTATTGAAAACATCACAAGCTAGAAGCCAAAAGGACAGTTACTTTCCCACAAAATGACATCACGTTAACAAGTCCGTGCAATCCCATAAACCCAACTTAAAGAGGTATGCATTATTTTACTTATGTATATTCAAAGACATAGGTGATGGGTACTCTTTAAAACCGCACGAGAATGGCCCTGACAATGCGGTTCTAATGAGCACCAACTACCTTTTTTTTGCAGAATAAATAAGAAAACAAATCTGAGAGTTTCATCAGAAAGGTAGCCATTTTGGCAAATGGAAAAGCGCACCTTGCTTCACGGTGTGATACTGTAATGCAAACACCCTGAGAAATCCCGCGTTACATTATGGTGCACACTGGGTGCACCGTAGACACATTTTTTTTCATTAAAGTCAACTTTTATTTACATAAAGGTATCATCATTTATAAGGGTATGTTATAAAATTAGTATTTCTTTACATACGGAACTCAGGATTGCCTACACCGATTTTGTTTCGTATGAGAAATCGCATAAAGTTCTGATTATAATAATAAAAAAACTGTCACAGTCAAAGTTCGATACTGAAACAAAACGTGTCTGCCTTTAAAGGTATTTGTTTGTATTGTAGATTTTCGACAGTGTCAACACTATTTAGGTCATTTTGAGCCGGTCAGTTTACCTATCCACACTTTTCCTGGACAGGCGCATAGGTAGTTAATATGTTCGTGTCCTTTGGGATCATTGATTCCATTGTGGAGTTTTGAAAATATCTGAGGGTCACTGATGAGGCTTAATTGGGCGAAAGTAGCTAGTCTGGCCAATAATACATGAACACTTCATATTGTCTTGTTCTGTGGTGCATTCCTTGCTTCCAGAGGATAACCCCATTATAGAACATACTTATACTTCTTAATCAGGGTTATCGGTACCATAAACTACGCAAAGCCTTTTCAAAATTTTATAGACGCCATTCTGATTTAATTTCAAAATTCAATATTGGACTTAAATCTCTTCTGCAACAAGGTCTACCGGGACCTGAATTTTATGTTGACTTAGTAAATTAATTCAGAAAAAATATATAACCGCAATGACTTCAGCACCCAATTTCGTAAAATTCTTCGATATTAAAAGATTGGGTACAACATGGATGTTATACGACAGACTGCATGCATGGTAGTTAACCCAATCACGGTTGGCAACTTTGCTTCCCTCTTTATTTGCACGCCGGTGGGTCAGGCCTCAGATTCTATGACGGTTCCAACGTAAAGGCTTATTGAGAATTACAGAGATCTTATTCAAGGTAATGTTGGTTGGTGCCTGATGCTCTGTCTGTGGTCGGGCCAATCGGCGTCTAACTGTTGGTTTTCTTTTGCTCAGCATTTCAGTGGTTTCTTGCTGTCGAGTCCCCACCGTTGTCTCACCTCTGTGGTTCTTTGATTATGTGTGTTCACGAAGATGTTGCACTGATAAGTTAGGAAGCCTTCATGCGGACTGAACAAATTATTTGTCTAAATCGCGACGGAAGTAAGGTCGAGGATTGTGGCCACGTAAAATAGATTTAAGCCCCCCCCCCCCCCCAGTGGAAATCTTTCCACTGACCGGTCCTAGGTGGTACTTCTGTGGCGGTTTATTTATGTTGTTTGTTACGTACTGTGTGTATCACTTGTATCTTTTTATTTTGGCTGGCCATATGGCCATTTTGTGGGAAAGTAACTGTCCTTATGGCCTGTAGTTGATATTTTCTTGTCCTTTGGGATCATTGATTCCATTGTGGTGTTTTGAAAATATTTGAGGGTCACTGATGTAGCGTAATTTGCCACAACTAGCTAGTCTGGCCCAGAATACAGGAACACTGCATATTTTCTTGTTCTGTGGTGCATGCCTTGCTTCCAGAGGATGACCCCATTATAGAACATATTTATAAGTAAGCGGTTTCCCAGTACTGTGCACATTCTTTCGCCCTGTCTGCAGCAGCAGAAGGGAGTGAATGACCGAAGAAAAGACTTCATGATCATTCTCCACGAAAGAATATTGCCGACCTCGGCAGGTATCGAACCTGCGTCCTCCATATCACCAGTCAGACGCGCATCCGACTGAGCTACTGGGATCGGTCCCAAAAATGTGTGTTTACGTTACTGTCCCTAAGCAAATCAAGATATGTCAAACAAGTCCACTAATTCCGCGGATACTTCATGAAACTGCTTATCGTCCAATGCTTTACAACGCGTTTTAATGGCTGTTTAACTGGTTTATTTGACCCATCTATTTCACATGATAAAGCAATTCTCAGTCCTTATTTCATGGTGAGAGACACCAGGTCCCGAAAAAACGCTGGTGTGTATTATATCTTCACCATTTATTTATCAGCTAGTAACCATAACAAAATTATCGCCAATACTTAAAAGATGGACAAGATAATGCCTTGGAATTATCCTGTCGTCTGTTTTAGGAAGAATTTCTGCGAAACAAATATAAAGGTTCTAATCACTGAAGACACAGGTAATTAAACAGTCAAACTGCCCTCACACCTGAGACATTTAAAACATTGACCCGATGTCTTACTCTTTGACCTGATAAGCCCCATCATTCTAACTTAACCTTTATTCTAACTTTAATTTTGATCTTTTCAGGACAACATTTCAACAAGAATAAAGAAAAACTGAACTCTAGAGAAAGAGAACAAGGTTTAAGATAAACGTGACCTAGTTATATGACACTAAACACAGTAACTTAAATACCATATCATCAAGTCAGACATTTGGAAAAGTGTCATGAAGATAACTACAAGATAAAGAAAAATGGCTTTAAAGACACCTGGCGTTACGGACAGGTTTTGTCTCCATATAACCAGTATTTAACTCTGACAGTGATATAGTAAGACAGGGTTGAAACGAAATTTAACCTTGGTTTTGATCCGGCATTATGACAGACATATAGTCAGGTCAAACATTCTTGTTAAGTTTTACAAAATAGAAGTGAGTGCAATGATCAGGAATGGATACAAATAAACCATAGCTCCCATCAGAGACACCAAAGGGAGAGGGAAAGAAACACACAAATGATTGAAACAATGCTGTGGTATCTAGGGTGTATATAGGATTTTAACCAAAATCTGACCTAGCGATCTAGTTCTGGTCGGAAGTTGACTGAGAAATCATCATGTCAAGTTTCTAGAAAATTGACGTTCAACTGTGGTCTCTAGGGCGCACACAAAATTTAAACGAAATATGATCTAGTGACCTGAGTGTTTATCCGACATAACCAATATTCGAACTTGGTCTATATATCCTCAAGTCACACATTCAGGTGAAGTTTCATGAAGAGTGATGCAAAACTGTGGTCGCTAATTGGCACACAACGTTTTAACGAAATTTGATCAAATCACCTACATATTGCACATTAGACAAACTTGACTGAGATATTATAAAGTCAAACATTCAGGCGGAGTTGCATTAAGATTGAAGTAAAACAATGGTTCCCAGGGTGCAAACCTTTTCTTATTCGTCTTATTATCCTGTGCCATGTCGGTGAAAGATAAAAATCAGCTTTGCATTGGATCAGTTTGCATACACACGCGGCTTTGTCATAGTATTCACAGTACCAACTCATTGTACATGTGTTCAACACTACATGATTCATTTTCCACTATTTTCATTCAAAGTGTCAATTCTAATGTAAACCTGTAGAAAACAATGTAATCCATACGTCCATGAACGCATCGAGTCACATGATTTTCAGTGACGTCGAGTTGCGTCATTCTAATTCATGGATCTCTACGGGCGTTGGTGACGTCAAGGCTGTTCCGCTCTTTGTTGTAGAAAAACGGCGTGTAAATGTTTCTCGGCTTTTAACATTTGCCATATAAGTATGTTTTCGCCAAGTGATGAGGGTCAAATAATGTTAATATAACAGATAACCTCATTTTTTCTGCTTTTCATGAAAGTATGGATGACAGTTGGTCACTGGAACAGCTTACATGAACCCCTTCGGAGTTCATTTACTTTGCACGCGATCCACTGCGTTCATACTTTCATAAACAGCAGAAACATAAAGATCATTTATTAATAATTTGACCAAAATAACATATCGGAAAACTATACCTATCACAAGGTGAAGTGAAGTATTCAGCGGTCTAAACTCTTACGATTATTTTCATAAAACACAATCATTGATGGCATAAGTAAAAATCTTATTGCTGGCATACTGAATCTGTGATTGTTAAACATAAGCGCATAAATGAAATTTACACTCTAGTATTCATACGAAAATGCTATACCTAGAGTCTTAAAACGTGTTGTTGACATATTTGCTAATGCATGATGTTTAGAAAATCATTTTACGAAAGGAACTTGACGGCACACTTCCGAAACGTAAATTAAAAAATTACGTCAAAATGCGCCTGGATTGTACACAGCTTATACTAACATACGCTGCTAAAGATCATAAACTAACTCGGATGTCAATGACTGTTTTCACCCGATTCGTATCAACATTACATACGGCAAAAAATAGCAGTTTTTAGAAAACTTCTATTGAACAGTACATTTTCTCTTGTCCATAAAGATTGAAAACTCGATTTTGCTTTCGATACAAATGATTGCGGTATTTGAACAGTTAAGGCGCCGAAACAAACTCGGTAAGATATCATTTGTATTGCATGTTTTGATGCAGAATTTTGAAATGAACTTGAATAAAACTTAAACAGAAAATCTATGGGAGACCCCATTTACGTATTATTTACCTTACGCGCCCTGTTAAAACGTTACCGACAGTTCCAATGCGGTACTTCAGTTGTGGTTGATTATTGTTCGTCCTTGCATGTATGTACCGCTTATATATTTTTATTTTGGAAAGACGTTTGGCCATTTTGTAGGAACTGTCTTTTTGTCTTTCAGCTTGTGACGTTTTAGTTACGATGCAGGCTTAGATTGCAGGCTTAGATCCTTTTAGCGGTTTACCAGTACTCGTGTGCGGGTCGGTTTCAGCTCTGCGTGAAAGCATCATGCAGCCCATGTATTTCTTCAAGCCCCGATGTGACGTTGTAGTTACGATGTTGATTTGTGTTGATGATTCTCTCCCTTTTGTGCCTTGGGTTGGAGGTAATTATATCAATCCCTGACCATTGCTTTCACATCTATTATCTTTTGAATCTGGTTAAGTTTGGTAAACAATGAAGACACAGTTCGGATGCCCAAGTACGCGGCGTCCGATTCAGGGTCTACACTGTTTGCTTAAAATACTAGAATTTAAGGGTTGATTGAAACAGTCTAACTCTCAGTTCCCAACTTACTCTCAATCGACCCACTAGCGATGTGAGTGCTCTGATTTCTGTAAGAAAACCTTTCAACGTTAAGGGTTGGAATCACGAACAAAGAAAAGTCATTAAGCTGTCTATGAATATATTTATGTAGCTGAGATATGCTACTGGTGACATGGGGCGATATGACAGGCAATGTAATGTAAGAAATATTTTTTCTCATAATTGTCAGTAAGTGTGTGAACCTCTTACCTTTCTACTTGACAATATTTACATACGATTTGGTGATAAGTTATTTGGACAAATTGTAGGTATCCCGATAGGTAGGAATTGCGAACCTCTTGTGGCTCATGGGTTCTTGTTTTGTTACGAAAAATACCTCAGTCTAAAATCGTTGGAGCCTTTAGCACGACTTCTAAATATTTGGAATATTTATTAAATATTGACAATATTTGTTTCGATGTTTTTATCAGTCAGATTTACCCCACACTTTAAATAAATCTAATTCTTCTGATACTGAGGTACCGTTTTTGGATTGACATCTGTCTGTTGTTGACGGGTTCGTTCCCTGCAAAATTTATGATAGGCGCGATGTTTTTGAGATTGTAAATTCTCCATTCTTGGATGGTGATGTTCCTCGTGCAGCACTCTATGGCGTTAATATTTCAAACTAAAATTTGATTTGCTCGAGTGTCTAGCCATGTAATTGACTTCAACACTCGTAATAAACTGTTAACTCCTTACATTCTAAATCAGGGTTGTCAGTATCATAAAGTATTATAGTAGAAGTAAAACAAAGATCAGGAATCGACACAATTAACTTACTCCACCCATCAGACACCAAAGGGAAAGAAACACAAACATTAAGCGACCAGACCATAATGGAAACCTAAACAAAGGAAGGTCATAAGGACAGTTACTTTCCCACAAAATGGCCATATGGCCATCCAAAATAAAAGATACAAGTGATACACACAGTAAGTAACAAACAACAACATAAATAAATCGCCAGGAAAGAACCGCCTTGGAACGGTCAGTGGAAAGATTTCCACTGGGGGGGGGGGGCGCTTAAATCGATTTTACGAGGCCACAATCCTCGCCCTCACTTCCGTCGTGATTTAGACAAATAATTTATTCAGTCCGCATGAAGGCCTCCTAACTCATCAGTGCAACATCTCCGTGAGCAAAAAGAACCACAGAGGTGAGACAACGGTGAGGACTCGACAGCAAGAAACCACTGAAATGCTGGAGCAAAAGAAAACCAACAGTTAGACTCCGATGGGCCCGACCAGAGACAGAGCATCAGGCACCAACCAACATTACCTTGAGTTAGATCTCTCTAATTCTCAATAAGCCTTTACGTTGGAACCGTCATAGAATCTGAGGCCTGACCCATTGGCGTGCAATTAAAGAGGGAAGCATGCAGTCTGTCGTATAATAAACATGTTGTACCCAATCTTTTTATATCGAAGAATGATTTTACGAAACTGGGTGCTAAAGTCATTGCGATTATATATTTTTCTGAATTTATATACTAAGTCACCATAAAATTCGGGATCCGGCAGACCTTGTTGCAGAAGAGATTTAAGTCCAATATTGAATTTTTAAATTAAATCAGAATGGCGTCTATAAAATTTGCTTAGTTTATGGTACCGATAACCCTGATAAAGAAGTTTAGCCGTTAATAATTTATTACGAGTGTTGAAGTCAGTAACATGACTACACACCCTAGAAAATCGAATTAATTGCGAAATATAAACGCCATAGGATGGCACAGGAGGAACGTCACCATCCAAAAAAGGAAAATTTACAATCACAAAATCAAAGTCCTCGCGTTTATCATAAATTTTGCACGAAACAAACCCATCTACAATAGAAAGATGTAAATCCAAACACAGGCCTCGGTATCAGAAAAAAATTGCTTTATTTAATTGAAGTTCTTGGACGTCAATCTGACTGATCAAACTATCGAAATAGGTATTATCAATATTTAATAAATCATCTAAATATCTAGAAGTGGAGCTAAAAGCTTCAATAATTTCAAATTGGTTATCAAAGGAAAGCGACAACATGAAGTCTCTTTCATAACAATAAAAGAATAGATCAGCCACAAGAGGTGCGCAATTCGTACCCATCGGAATGCCCACAATTTGTCTAAATAACTTAGTACCGAATTTAATATAAATATTGTCAAGTAGAAAGGTGAGGGCATCACACACTTTCTGACATGACCAAAGTGTATAATTCTTGTGCTCTTTAGAAGTGAAAAATGCATTGCTGACATTACATGCAAGACAGAGAGAATCTTCTCTGTGAAAAGCCCATCCAATTAAATCATTATTTTTTTCTTTTATAAGATTATGAGGAAGTGTAGTGTAAAGAGTGGAACAATCGTAAGTAGACAGAGTTGAAGCACGAAAATGTCTGGATTTCAATTTATTTAAAACCTCATTCGAATTTTTTGTAGACCAAAACAGATTTCTTCCTGATCTTTCGAAGATTTTATTACAATATTTAATCACATGCGTTTTAATAGCAGTAAGACAGGAAGTTAATACGGACATGAATATGTCCGTCTATAGACTAAGAGGTGCACGCGTTGTCATAACAACGTAATTCGCTTCCCTCATAAATATTTTTGATGGTCAAATCACGTGAATTCACGGTGAGACTATGCGAGACAACTTCCTGTGTATGGTTCACGCGTTCTCCCTTCTAATAAAATGTCTGCCTTTCACACAGTCGGTCCCCAGTCTAGTACAACATTCATCTTTTACGATTCTTTTTTCTCCTTTTCTTATTTCAATCCGCTATATGTATTACTTTTTGACGTACCCGACCAAATAAAAATAAAAAAATAAATAAAAACTGTAAATTCGGATTCTTCAAAAACGTCACGACGACTGTTTCTCTATTATTGATCCATGTTGCAGAGACGCTTATTGCATTTTCATAGACAAACTGTCTGACAGTTGGCGCAAAATAAAAACATCGAGTACCGGTCTTCTGTTTACCTTCCGTCTGCGTTAGTTGACAGAAACAGGTTAGTTTTCGTTTATTTCCAGTATTTCCATGGTAGTTCCGACTCGCAGTGTGTGATACTATCAAGCATGAATTAATGCCTAATGGGGGCCTTGGAATTCCTTTTCTTCTTTTACTGCAACACCCTCACACGAGGCTTACGTGCAGGTGTACATTACACTCGAAGGAGGGGTTTGCAGTAAACAGAGATAGGAGCACTAAAAGATTTTGAAGGGCATTGTAATATGAGCATCATGTGTTTTTCACATAGGGAAATGCACAAGTGACTTACTTAAGTACCAGGAGATTATAGGCAGCGATAAAATGCCTTATAGATATACAACAACAACAAGATAGATAATATTGGAAGGGATCTTTTGTTTGTGAAGGAGATGGTTATCCCTGCACAAGGGGCCTCCAGTTTACGTCCGGATCAGAAGGACTGTGCACTTTGTGGCATTCATCCCTGCAATTGATGCCAGAGGTCCTGGGTTAGATCCCCCGCAGCGGCGATCAAATTTCGGTGTCCGAACACGCTCCATTGGCATCATTTGCGGGGATGAATGTCACAAAGTGCACCGTCCTTCGGATCAGGACGTTAACTGGAGGCCCCCTGTGCAGGGAGAACCATCCCCTGTGCAGGTTAAAGAACCCTACCGTAATTACATGGTAACTGTGTAGGCTTTCATGCTGCAAAACCTTTAGTGTATGTAATGTACACCTGCGAGTAATGGCTAAATGTGACCGATCGCAGTATCAGTAGAAAGAAAGAAAGTATAGCAGTTCGGACACCATGATGTTCTTACGTACAGCAGTCTCATTATCTGGATGAAGAAGAGAGAAGTTAGAGCCTGACTTGGGACCAACGGCGAGAGATCAGGACACATCCATGAAAGACACTAGTCGCATGTCATTTGTAAACATTGTCAGTTAAAGAAGTGTTCCTTTGACATGCTTCTTGTGTACCCTTAAGGCAGCTAATTTGATTTGGATCTGTTCATGAACAACCAGATTGAGACGGATGTCTCATGACTGGCAGATGTAGATGACTTGGTCAACAGACAAATTTACTGTCCATGGGATCTGAACTCGAATATTCATGATAACAGAAAGTAGTGGAGCACTTTGGTGCAGTGGTAGCGCATCGGATTTGTAAGCGAGAGGTTGCGGGTTCAAGCCTCACGCTGACGAAAGTGTTGTGCCCTTCAGCAAGACACTTCATCCACATTGCTTAAAAAAATAAAAAAAATTAGTACTGGTTACCACCCAGGAAATCCTGCTCGTAATGCTCAGATGTGAGCGAGTAGCAGTATAAATAGGAGAAAAGAAAGAAAAAAAAGTATTTGCGATTCAGATAAAAAGAAAAGATGGGAAAATGGTGATAATATTTTTGATTATTTGAAAAAGATTTTATGGATAACCGTGAAATGCTATGTTGTGACTGTTCCAACAAGTACCCACAACTTTCCTTTTTAGCTCTACTGTCACATAGTGACAAGGTGAGCTTTTGTGATCACTTTTCGTCTGTTGTCCATGCGTGCGTCCGTAAACAATCCTTCAAACGACATCTCCTAAACCACTGATCAGATTTTGACCAAACTTCACAGGAATGATTCTTATCTGGACCGCTTTCAAAGTTGTTCAAATGGTTCCGCTCCGTTGCACATCTAGGTCACAACAGCCAAATATAGATTTTTTTTCACTGAAAACTTGAAAAATCTTCTCTGAAACCACAAGGCCCAGGCCTTCGATATTTGGTATGAAGCTTCATCTAGTTGACCTCTACAAAGATTGTTCAAATTATTGCCTCCGCCCCAGGGGCCTTTGGTTTTACATAGGCTTATATAGGTAAAATCTTTAAATATCTTCTTCCCTGAAACTGCAAGATATTTGGTGTGAAGCTTCAACTAGTGGACCTCTATCAAGATTGTTCAATTTATAGCACTAGGGCCAAAAATGCCCCCGCCCCGGGGCCCTTTGGTTTTTTCATACGCTTATATAGGGAAAATATTTAAAAAATCTTCTTCTCTGAAACCACAAGGCCCCCGTCTTTGCTATTTGGTATGAAGCTTCATATACTGGACCGCTACCAAGACTGTTCAAATTATATCCCTGGTGTCAAAAATGCCCCCGCCCAGAGCCCTTTGGTTTTACATAGATTTATAGGGAAATTTTTTAAAAATCTTCTTTGAAACCGCAAGTCCCAGTTCTTTGATATTTGGTGTGAAGCTTCATTTAGTGAACCTCTATCAAGATTGTTCAAATTATAGGCCTAGTGCGATAAATGCCCCTGCCCTGGGGGCCTTTGGTTTTACAAAGGCTTATAAAGGGAAAATCTTTAAAATCTTCTCTGAAACCGCATGGCCCAGGTCTTTGATATTTGGTATGAAGCTTCATCTAAAATGGACGGCTACCAAGATTGTTCAAATTATACCCCTGGGGCCAAAAATGCCCCCGCCTCAGGGGCCTTTGGTTTTGCATAGGCTTTTATAGGGAAAATCTTAAAAAAAATTCTTCTCTGAAACCGCAAGACCCAGGTCTTTGGTATTTAGCGTGAAGCTTCAGCTAGTGAAGCTCTATCAACAGTATTCAAATTATAGCCCTAGGGCCAAAAATGCCCCCACCCCGGGGCCCTTTGGTTTTATAGGCATATATAGAGAAAATATTTAAAAATCTACATTTCTGAAACCATAAGGCCCGGGTCTTTGATATTTGGTATGAAGCTTCATCTACTGAACCCCTCCCAATATTGTTCTAATTATAGCCCTAGGGCCAAAAATGCCCCCGCCCTGGGGCCCTTTGGTTTTACATAGACATATATAATGAAAATCTTTAAAAATCTTCTTCTCATTAACATTGGCTTATACAGGGAAAATGTTTTAAAATCTTCTTCTCCTAATCCGAGATTGTTCAAATCATAGTCCTTGGGCCAAAAATGCCTCCGCCCCGGGCCTTTCGGTTTTTACATTGATTTATATATAGGGAACTTTAAGAAATTTCCAATCTGAGACCGCAAGGCCCAGGTCTTTGATATTTGGTGGACCTCTATCAAAATCAAGTGGACCTCTATCAAAAGTGTTCAAATTATAGCCCTAGGAAATATAAGTCAAGGCAATGAAAACATTTGAAATCTTCTTGTCTGAAATAAAAGGAGAAGGCCAAGGTCTTTGATAATTGACATGAAGCTTCGTCTTGATGATTTCTACCAAGATTGTTCAAATTCTCAGTGGGAATTATTTCTCTGTGAGAAATATCGTTTTTCTTTTTCATAGAAAATCCTGTATTTACTTGATAAAAATTTAATATACATATTTATTTCATAATTTCTATGACAGGCAATACATATATACATACAATAATAATTCATAGGAACGAAAGCTTAATACAGTGTTGATGGGGACATTAACACATTGTATGCTAGTAGACTTTTCCACTGCCATACGCTGGACAAGTCCATTTGTCATATAAGGGGGTCAGGCCTATATTTATTTTTCGTTTCCATTAGCTCACCTATCATGTAATGACGAGGTGAGCTTTAGGGATCACTTTTCATCCGTCATGCATCCATCCGTGCGAAAACAATTTCTTCAAACAACACCTGGTAAAACACTGGTCGCATTTTAACCAAACTTCATAGGAATGAGTCTTAGGTGGTTCCCTTTCAGAGATGTTCAAATGGTTCCAGTCCGCACACCAAGGTCAGATTTTTTTAAATAAAAACTTAAAAAATACTCTACTCTGAAACCAGGCCTTCAATATTTGGTGCGTATCTTCATTTAGTGGACCTCTGCCAAGATTGTTCAAATTCTAGTCCTGGGACCAAAAATGCCCCCGGCCCGGAGCTCTTTCGTTTTACATAGACTTACGTAGGGAAAAGCTTTAAAAATCTTCTTGTCTGAAACCAGAAGGCTCAGGTGTTTGATATTTGGTATGAAGCTTCTTCTTGTAGATCACTATCAAGATTGTTCAAATTATAGCTCTGGGACCCCTGGGTTTTACATGGACTTATAGAGGAAAAATCTAAAAAAGAAAATCTTCTCCTCTGAAAGCGCAAGGCCCTGATCTTTGAAATTTGGTGTTTAGCTTAATCTATTGGACCTCTACCAAGATTGTTCAACTTATGCCCCTGAGGCCAAAAATTACCCCGCCACATTGAACTTCATCTGCTAATCGGCCTCCCACTTTGCAAGTTGATCCAGGTCATCTTGTAAAATAAGACATTCAGACGGAGAATATATACAGGACACATTATCGGCAAACAAACTGACTGATGACCTGATATTAACAGTCAGATCATTGATGGAAACTAAGAAGACCGGTCCAAGGACTGAACCTTGGGGGGGGGCTCCAGATAAAACAGGGACTGGATCAGATGCTTGGCCATCAAGTACAACTTCTGGTGAGCCCCCAGAGAGCCATGAGCTTATCCACCTATGTGTGGATCTGCTTATCCCATAGTAGTCAAGTTTATTTAATAGCCCTCTGTGAGGTACCTTCAATTTTGTCAAAAGCCTTGGCGAAGTCTATGATGATCAAGTCAGTCTGTTTGTGGACACGATTTATGGCCCCATCCAGATTGCCCACAATGTCATGGTAAAATTGAACAAGTTGCATTCCGCAAGGCCTTTGACTTCGGAAACCATGTTCACTGGTGATGGATTGTCTATGGACGTATCACCAGTAAACAATTCTGAGTCTGACAGCAAGAATGTTCACAAAGGCTATACAGTCAGCAAGAAATCTCTCAAGTAAAGATATACAGAACCAAAAATGTTGTCTGTTTCAACAAGGGACGTAAGTTAACCCTTATCTTGCTGAATATTCATTTAAGCCACACCCATTTCTGTCTATCAACCAATCAAATTACTTGATGTAATTTATTGCTACAAATTCATAAACTGAATGCCAAACATTGTAGATCCTGATCAGGTGGCTCCTTCAGAAGCCACCTGATCTGGATCTACACTGTTTGCAAATATAGGGGTTGTCGTGAACAGCAAGATAAGGGTTAAAGCATATTGGTAAAGTGGCTTGCAATTATTCACTTGGACTTCAGGTAGGTTAAAACAAATCATCATTGCTTTTAACATTAACTGACCGGTAATGTTCATGTCCGTATCTAGGCTGTGCCTAAGTTCATATTAATTTAGAAAGTTCAGTGGTAGTGCAAGAGCTAGAATTTGCAATAAACCGTGCTTTGTAAGGTCTTTAATGAAGTTTTGGTAACCAGTATAGTGTAGGAAGCTTGTCTTGGCCTTCGATAACAAACACAGCAAACTTGGAGGCTGAATGACAAATATGTTTATCTACAATACTCTCTCTTCAGCGTAAGGCTGAAGTTCATAGGCCTTAGAACCACCAAGCTCCTGCTTAAGCGTGTTAACATAGTGGAGCCGTCACACAACGACGACGTTGTTAGCGGCCTTGTCTGCAGGGGCCAAAACAAACTTCTTATGAAATTCCTAGTTTAAGATGAGAGAAAAGACGTCTTAGGCTTAGGAGGTCATAAGTTAGTATTTTGAGAATAGAAAGAAATGCGTTTATTCACTAGTTTTAAAATGCTAAATTTCCAGTCCTTAAGGGCTTTATGCTCAACATACTCTCGCTTACACCATCGATTACCGAATTCATTCAAGGAAGTAGCGATTTCATCTCTACATTTACTGAAATCAATTTTAGAAGGAAACCGATATTTCGGTCCTTTAGAAATTATATTCCTTATCCTAGAATCCGGAATAATTTTCAAATTGCCAGTTACTACATGACCAGCAGCAGGATAGCAATACACTGAGTTTTTACAATCACATGAATCAGGAGTATTAGTATCAATATCAAGATCTGAAACAAGTTTATTGAAATTAAAAATGATAGATCTAACAGGTTTGTTATATTTATAGTAAATTATAGGTGTTTCAGTATTTTGAAAATAAGCAGGAATGGAAGAAAGCTACGAGCTCTCAAGGAAGATACTGGGCAAATCTATAAAATCCATACCCTTATTAATGAAGGATATTTTGAAGAAATGGCGTTTATGATTAATTTCAGAATCAATGTAAGGACTGAGAGTTAGCTGATTATAGACTCTAGTTAAGAGAGCCGCATCCTATAACTGATTAGAACTATCGCATAATTTATTCGCCTCGGTGTCCAGAAGACGTAAAACAGAAACGGGTAATGAACTTAAAAATGAAAGCATAGAGTGGCGTCCATGATTTAATAATATAATTGACAGTCGTTTCAGTCTAGTATTGTTTCGTTTAAACGCACGTAATTTACGTTTAAAGATATCATTTTTCCTGGTGCCGTGAGATCTAGTTCTGCGTTTTCGACATTCCAGGAGCGAGAAAATATCAAAGTCCGGCATTCTGGAAATATTACCCTCATGATTAATGTTGTCATTAAAGCCCAGTGGAAATGGGGTCTGTAAATATTTAATCCATTTCAGTTCAGCCTCATGTCTTTTGATAATTTTGAATCTAGATGTAGAATTTGCATCGTAATAAAGTTTTTTTCCACTGGTTGTATAACAATGTTATTTACAGAATGACCTGTACGTCGAAAGTGACGGTACAAGAAAGTGTCAGTTTTCTTAGACTTACTCATTCTACGATAATGCTCGTTCAATCTAGTTTTAAGCATGCGGTTAGTTTGACCGACGTACTGCATATTACAGTTGCCGCACGTCGTGTAATTAGATAAATACTATCTAATAGACGTAATTCCTATTCCTTATTCCTAAAGTTGAACTTAAATCTCTTCAGCAACAAAGTATATCGGGCTCAGAAATGTATTGTGACTTTGCATACTAATTCAGAAAAATATATACTTGCAATGACTTTAGTACCAATTCTATAAAATTATTCTTTGATATAAAAATATTTGGTAAAACATAAATATTATACGACAGACTGCCTGCATGGTAGTCTACCAAATCACGGTTGATAACTTGGTTTCCCTCTTTAATTGCATGCATGCTGTTGAGACAGGCCTCCGATTCTATGACAGTCCCAGCGTAAAGGCTTACTTAGTATTAAAATTTAATTTTTATGTATGGTTGGTACCTGATGTTCCGACACTAGTCGAGCCCATCGGAGTGTAACTGTTGGCTTTCTTTTGCTCCAGCATTTCAGTCATTTTTTGCTGTCGAGTCCTCACCCTTTTTTCATCTCTGTGTTGGCTTGATTTTTAGTTCTCAGAGATGTTGCACTGATGCGTTAGGAAGCCTTCATGCGAACTGAACAAAATATTTGTCAAAATTGCGACGATAGTAAGGGCGGGGATGGCGGCCGCGAAAAATCGATTGTAGCTCCCCATTGGAATACTTTTCGCTTCTATCGCGGTTTATGTTTGTTTTAGTTCGTATTTGAATGAGTGTACCGCTTATATAATTTGGTTTTGGATAGACAATTAGCCATTTTGTGGGAAAATAACTGTCATTTTGGCTTTGCGCTATTGATGTTTTCATTAGGGTCTAGTTATTTTATGTGTGTGTTTCTTTCCTTCTGGTGTCATTCATCGGACTGGGGTTAATAGTATCGAGTCCTGATCATTGCTTTTACTTCCATTTTTAACGGAAATAAACATAAACTAGCAAGACAAGTCAAATACTGCCATTTGGTTCACCAACGGGAGATAATGATTATACGAAAAGCATAAACTTGGAATATGGCGAAAATGACTTATTTCCAAAGATGAGATATGATGGCAATATTTGGTCGCTCTTTTGTTTGACGTTATGTCTGCAAGTTGGGGCTAAACCGTTAACAGGTGGAGTGCATGCGATTTTTTTTTTTTTGACCTGGGAAGCTAATTTTGACCTATAATGTCTCATTGGTGGCATCTAAGTATTTCCACAGTGGAATCAATGTTCGCAAAGTACTAAAATATAATCTACAATATGATGAAGAACAGGGTGTGTGTATGTCAAGTCAAATGTTCTATATAAAAGTAGTATTAATGAAGCAATGACTACAGCACCAAGCGAGCAAGTTTTGGTCTGGGTCAGGCGAGCATGCTTCAGTCAATTAAGACTCATCTGTGACCCACACTTTATTTTACATTTCTGTAGTGGAATCATTGGTCCCTAACGACGGGAAAATATTCTCCACTCTATTACAAAATAATCATACAATACATATGTATGTCGTGTATCGCCAATGCCTTAACAGAGGTATCTGTGATTATTCAGAGAATATGGTAAAGTATTAGTCCTAAATTCTTGTTGAATCATAAATTTTGCGGGAGAAGAACTAATTAAGTACTTGATGTTATTGCCATAGTAATAACATATACTTAAACTAAATCATAAATTTAAGAGACGAACTTAACCTAAACCAGTGAGTGATATTGTTGGGTCTTGGTCAACACCTTGAGCACGTCTGAATAGATTACATGTACCAGTTTGTAAAATACGGCCGCGTTTAATCGATTTAAGACCCCAGGCAATGTTTTTACTGACCGTACCAAGGCTTCTGTTGTGGTTAACTATAAATATTGTGTGTATTTTCGTGTGTGTCCTGGCTATATTTATATCATTTTGAATAGCCATTTCTTTGGCTATTAATTTGGGTTAGAGTGAGAGAGAGAGAGAAACATTTTTTCTTTCTACTTGTAGTGTAATTTTAGTTTCTGTGCCTTGTGCGTGTCTTTCCCTTTTGGTGTTTTGGACGGAAGTTGTAAGGTAATTATAATCCACCCCTGGCCCATTTACTTCTACTACCGGTTATTTACATAAAAGTTTTATACTATTTACTCCAATAATCAGTAGAATCAGTTAAGCATAGAATTTTGAAGACCCGTATATGATTGTCTTATTTATTAAAACACCTCTAGTAAGATATCTTTGTAATCATTAATGCATTAGATTATGACAGTTTCAACCTAGTTTCATCTCTGTATGTTCTCGGAGATGTTACACTGATGAGTTAGGACGCCTTCATGGGGACTAAACAAAATTAGTGTATACCGCGACAGAGGTAAGGGCGAGAATTATGGCCATGTAAAATCGATTTAAGCCCCCCAGTGGAATTCTTTTCACTGACCGTTCCAAGTTGGTTCTTCTGTGGCGGTTTATGTATGTTGTTGTTTGTTACTTACTGTGTGTATCACTTGTGTCTTTTATTTTGGATGGCCATTTTGTTGGAAAGTAACTGTCCTTATGGCCTTATAGGATTCTATTATGGTCTGGTCGCTTCATGTTTGTGTTTCTTTCCCTTTGGTGTCTTTGATGGGTGGAGTAAGGTAGTTGTATCGATTGCTGATCTTTGTTTTACTTCTACTTTTTATAAACATTTCTGATTATATACTCCGCGAGAAGTTAATGTTGGTTTAAACTGTATGATTTTAATAATTGTTTACAATCTGTTTTAAGCAGTGATGATAATAAGAAATGATAACTGCGAGTTAGGAGACCACCATGCATACTTACAAAATTATTTGTCTAATTCATGACGGAAGTGAGGGGGGGGATTGTAGCCACATAAAATCGATTTATGACTGCCAGTGGAATTTGTTTCACTGACCCTTCCAAGGCGCTGCTTCTGTCGCGGTTTATTTTTCTTATGATTTGTCTTTTAGTCGTTGAATCGCTTATATCGTTTTGTTTTGGATAGCCAACTGGCCATTTTGTTGAAAAGTAACTGTCCTTCTGGCTTTCCGCTATTGGTGTTTCCATAAGGGTCTGTTGTTTAATGTTTGAGTTTCATTCCCTTTGGTGTCTCTGGTTGGAACTGTGGGTATATTGTTTCGATTCTAATAATTGCCTTAACTTCTGTTTTGCTACAATTTTCATGGAATTTCAACTTAATTTTTGACTTGATAATCACTAAGTCAAATTCGAATATGGGTCATGTGTGATTAAAAACTTGACCACTTGTTCCTTTTAAACGTTGTGTGCCTACTAGAGACCATAGTTTTGCTTCAATCTTCCTTAAACCTCACCTGAATGATTGACTTGATAATACATCGACCGATTTTGAATATGGGTAATGGCGGATTGAAGACAAGGTCATTAGGTCAAACTTTGTTTGTTTACATCAGACTTTGTTTGTGTACACCCCGGAGGCTAAAGTTTTGCTTCAATCTTCGTGAGTCTGCATCTGAGTATTTGTCTTGATGACGTCTCAGTAAACTTCAAATATTGGTCATATCGGATAAAAAACTAGGTACGTAGGTCAAAGTTCGTTAAACTCCCTTGTGTACTCTCTAGAGACCACATATTGTTTTATCCTCGTGAAACCTCACCTAAATGTTTGACTTAAGTTTGAATATCCATTATGCCCGATCAAAAATTAGGCCAATAGGTCAAAGTTCGTCGAAACCTTAATTGCACCCTATAGGCCACCATTTTGCTTCAGTCTTCATGAAACATCACTGAATATTTGCCGTGATAATATCTCGATCATTAAAAATGTGGGTCACTGTCGGAGCAAAAACTAAGTCACTTGGCCAGTTTTCGATAAGACCTTGTGTGCACCCCTGAGACCACAGCTTTACTTAAATCTTAATGAAACTTTGCCTGAATGTTTGACACTATAATATCTCGGTCAAGTTCGATTATTGTGTCATATGTGGGATCAAAACTAGGTCCCTGGGTCCGAATTCGTTAAAACCATGTACACCCTAGAGACTTAAGTTCTGTACCAATCTTCATGAAACTTCACCTGAATGCTTGACTTCAGGATATCTCGATCAAGTTAGAATATGGGTAATTTCGGATAAATCTAGGTCACTAGGTCCTATTTCGTTAAAACCTAGTGTGCACCCTAGAATCCACAGTTTTGATTCAGTCTTTGTGAATCTTCATCTAGGTCACTATATCAAGTTTCGTTAAAACCTTGGGTGCACCTTGGAGGTCGCGGATATGCTTCAAGCATGCAAAACTTGTCATGACGATTTCTCAGTCCATTTCAGATCAAAAGCTATATCACCAGGTCAGATTTTGTTAAAATCTTGTGTGCACCCTAGACATCACAGTTTTGTATCAAATAATATAAATCTTTGCCAGAATGTTTTTTCTAAAGTTAGAATGTAGGTCATATCGGATCAAAATCAATGTTTAATTTTGTTAAAACCTTGTCTTAATGATATCATAGTCAGATTAATATACTAATTATATTAAAACAAAAGAAATCAATATCATCAGATGTCTTTAAAACACTTTTCCGTCTTGTAATAATCTTCATGACACTTTGCCAAATATCTGACTTGAAGTAAGGGCGAGGATTGTGGCCACGTAAAATCGATTTAAGCCCCCCCCCCCCCCCACCAGTGGAAATCTTTCCACTGACCGTTCCAAGGCGGTTCTTCTGTGGCGATTTATTTATGTTGTTGTTTGTTACTTACTGTGTGTATCACTTGTGCCTTTTTATTTAGGATGGCCATATGGCCATTTTGTGGGAAAGTAACTGTCCTGATGGCCTTCCATTGTTTAGGTTTCCATTATGGTCTGGTCGTTTTATGTTTGTGTCTCTTTCCCTATGGTGTCTTTGATGGGTGGAGAAAGTTAGTTGTATCGATTCCTGATCTTTGTTTTACTTCTACTTTGATGGTATGCCATTCAAGGTATTATGGTTACTGTCATGTAACTATGTCATATTTCTTTAAAACCTTGTTCCCTTTATCTAAAAGCCAGAGACCTATTTCATTCTACTTGCAACTTCACCAGAATGTTTTTCCTGCAAAGACCGAATTATGGGCGATCAGTCAAATTGCTCTTAAGGACTCAGGTGAGCGACTGAATGACATCGAGGCCCTATTGTTTCTTTTGGCTCCTGTCCATTTGATGTTGCATGTATTGCTTTAACGTGAACGCAGATTGATATTTTATTTACTTTTGTTTTTAATGATAAGAACCTTTATATGTGTTTTGCAGAAATGTTTCCTTAAAAAGAGGACATGATAATTCCAGGGCATTACCTTGTCCATCGTTTTAAGGTTCCATCCTTTTGTTTCAGTTACAAAATGGCTAATAACTAGACGAGGAGATAACATTAAAATCAACGTTTCCTCACCTTGGTACCTCTGACCATGAGATAAGGACTGAGAACAATTTGCTTCATCATGAGAAATAGATGGGTCAAATAAACCAGTGGTAAAGCGAAAATTAAAATGGTTTGTGAGGTATTGGACTATAATCCCCTTCATGTAGTATCCGCGGAATTAATGGACTTGGTTGACGACAGCTCTTTATTTATGTGGGATACAGCAACATATAAACGCATTTTTTATTGCAAAAAAAAGCTTTATTTCAGTATGAAACTACGAAATCGACAGTTTCTTTTTATACCAAGAACACTATGCGATTTCTCACAAGAAACAAAATCGGGATGGCAATCCTGAGTTTCGTATGGAAATAATTATTAATTGTATAACATACACTTTGTATATGAGTGTGTAAAAGTGGACTTTTAATGAAAATAATGTATTCTCTGTGTATCCAGTGTTACATAATTCCAATTGTTTGTCAGGGTGTTTACATTACATTATCATACCCATGCGACCTGGTGCATTTGGTCACTTTTTCCCTTTGGTGTCTCTGGTGTTTAGTGCCGTGTGGCCGTAAAACGTCTCCCCGTACTTCATAAAGTGCAGATTATATTTTTATTTTCTTTGGATGCATCAAGTCTATTGCGAGAATTTGGAAAATCGATTACCGCTGAAATCGATGCTAGGGGGCGTATTCAGCATTGCAGACAACAGTGCTGTTTATGAAGAAACTCAATAAAACCGAGTTTCCGGTTTTCACTCTAATATGTATTCTTTGCCTCCAAAGTCAACCTTTTTCATTTATTTGATCGAAGATGTGAGGCAGTCGTATCAATTTTGGATCATCGTCTCTACTTCTATGTTATGCTCAGGTATGGTTACGCGATAAAAGTATTGTAATAATTACTGAGTAATATTTGTGAAGTAGCATAGGCTATGTATATGTAATAGTGTTTACTAGTATACAATTGTCGTGTATTAGGTCATAATGACATGAAACCAAGAGTCAGCGAAAAAGATGCTACGATCGTAGAATCATACTTATTCCCTATCAAAAGTGTTGCCTAACCGTTCCCCAGGAACATGTCAACAAAGGGGACATTATCTTATTGACAACGACGCTACGATCGCCAGCATCTATCATTTGTGCCGAATAGTCACCATGCATCACTGCATTATGCCAATTAGTATACTTGCGCTATACTATTGCAACGGGTCATAATCATAATAAGGCCTAAAACATAGCCGGGTTTCCGCTAACCCGACCGGCCGTGCTTCAGACACTAACCCTCACCACACCGACTGTACTAGTTTTATCAATACAAATTACCCACTAACAATTAAAACAGCGACCCTACCATTTTCAATTTCCGATTCTATCCAGTGTCGTCTTTGCATTTTCTCATAGTAATTTCGCCTTTCTAAATTTAAAACTGACTTTTAGCATGTCAAATGAATGAAGGTATACTGTGCAAGTCTCACCGTGACAAAAAAACATGTTCAAAAACAAAAGCACATAAAAATACAGGCCCGACCTTGTCTTGTTCGGGAGAAAATATTTTCTAAAATGATACAGAATTTGTCTTCTACATACCGACCAACCTTTTTCACCATATTAGTAGAAACCGACTAATACGCCTTAGGGTTAGTAAGTTACCATGTTAATATGTCCGTGTTATCATTTTGAAACACCACATCATATGCATGTAGAGAAAATGGTGTTCACAGGGCTATGCATTATTTCTTAAGTTTGCTTAAACATAATTTGTGATACTTTAAGAAGTCCTTCGATAGGATGGTCCTTATCAGCATCGACATTCTATGCTTGAAACAAATTTTATCGGGCATATGCCATGTTTTGGCCTAAATGTTAGTCTCTATGTTGCCGACATATGCCATAATCACAGGGATGTTTTGCGCTAAATGATAGTCACTATGTTGCCGACGTTTGAAATTTGTACTGAAGTGAAGTTAGATCGGCATTGAAAGTTATCAGTTCAAGCTGGGTTTGATGTGCCACAAACGTCCGAACAAACGATATATCGTGACTGATTTTAGAACACATGTTTTTCTTTACAGTTTTCAATTTAAATATTACAAGATGGAGACAGTTGTTGTACTTATTTGTGAATATCTTTCTAAATTAGTGTTTTATATGTTTTAAGTTGTTAACTTCCATATTGTGCATATGTAGAATTATTCTAAATGCCATTCTAATGCACTTGCATATGAAACACGGCGCTTGATATGATAACTTTAACATTTGTGAGAGTATATTCTGCGATATACTGTCGAAAACCCAGCACAATCATGTAACGTTGCTTTTCATTCTGTTGTGTTGTATTTTAGGAAATTCACTACGCTTGCCGCTTTGAGGACAATACTGGAATTTGTAACCAAAAATCTGAATAAATGCATTAGAATGGGGATTACTGTATTAAAAAGTGTTATTTGGGTAGGAAAATCGTCACTTTTTCGAACGCAAATTCCGTTTTACGGCTCAGTTGGTGCGATGCCGTAAACGATATTTCCGCATATAAAACTGTCGATTTACCTCCTCAAACTACACTTTTCGAAACAGTTATCCCCTAATTGTTATCTACATTTTAATAACTTACCCGCATGACACAATGACTTGTTATTGAACTTTAAGGCATATTCCTTTCCTCTATAAACATAGTATGTAAGTGCTCATGTGTACACACTCAATCATCTTTGTGATACAAAGTAGAACTAGAGCGCGCAGTCGATGGCAAGCCATCGCAAATCACCACGTTTTCTCCACAGTAGGTCAA
The DNA here is from genome assembly GCA_963580285.1 of Lucinisca nassula. Classification (NCBI taxonomy): domain Eukaryota; kingdom Metazoa; phylum Mollusca; class Bivalvia; order Lucinida; family Lucinidae; genus Lucinisca; species Lucinisca nassula. The sequence continues at coordinate 23,235,088 of OY757017.1, forward strand.
AATTTGACCTTTTGACCCCTCCCCAGGGCCCCTGAGGGCGGGGACAAAAAAGCCATTCATGTAAGCAACTCGCATACCAAATTTGGTTGAATTCCGGCTAACGGTTTAGGAGGAGATAGCCGGACAGACAGACGGACAGACGGACAGACAGACAGACGGACAGACGGACGGACGGAGGCGATAGCAATATCCCCACTTTTCGTTGAAAAACGTGGGGATAATCAAAAGCCAATGTATTGAAGTAAGACTAAAAATATAATATATATACTTTCTGAAAAGTTTTAAAGAAACACAGCTGTTGACTTCAATATGTAGTAGTGTTTCATACCCCATTTATATTTTGTCCTTCCTTTCAAGGCTTTACCTGCAATTCGTTTCCGCTGACCGTTCCAATGCGGTTCTTCATGTACCATCCACGGTTTTCAGTGCTACGTTGTAGTCCTTGCTGGCAGCTAGCTTGGTCATGTGACCAAACTCGAATGATTCCGTTTTTGATTCCTTTCCTTTAAGTTTTCATATGCAATTTTGTTATAAATAGCCCAGTGGTTTCTGAAGGAAAATAACCTTGACATTGAGTACTCCTGTAGTCACTAACTCGTTAAGCTTACTGCATCTACCAATTGTTAGATCGCAGGCTGCAATAGTTTCCGAAAAAAAAAAAAAAAAAAACCAACAAACTCAGTTTTTACTTTTTCCCATACAACAGTTTATGTGATCAAATTTGACCTTGTCGTAACATTGATAAAGGTCATCCCAGGGTCATTATTTTACCAAACTATGATGGGCCAGAGTCCACAATGTTGCTTTACAAGTTTCATGACAATCGGACTATAGGTCCCAGAGAAGAAGCTATTTGAAGTTTTTTTATATGCATGTTTATCTTGGTCATGTGACCAAACTCAAACCAATCAATTTTCAATTCATGTTCGTCAAAGCTTCAATATGTTTTGTTTGTTTGTTTGATTTTAGGTTTAACGTCCCCGTCAACACTGTAAAGGCCATTTTGGAGACGTTGGTTCCAATTTTGTGGGACTTTTACCCGACATTGAGATGAAATGACATCTCAAGCCCTGTCGCCCAATGAAACCAATAGGGTTTATTACCATGGATGGTCCGCCTCGCACCGCGGTTCCTGGACAGGCTTAGATCCTCTAAGTGGTTTACCAGTACTAGTGTGCGGGCCGGATTCAGCTCTGCGTGGAAGCAACATGCAGCCCATATATTTCTTCAAGCCCCTATGGGCGGGGGCTATTCCCATATGCAATTTGGTTATAAATGGCCCAGTGGTTTCTTGGGAAAACAGATTTAATTTTCATATTTGAATGACATTGGGCCAAGAATACTCATGTAGTTTCATCCACTCATTAAACTTACTGCATCTACAAATTTCAGATCAAAGGATGCAATAGTTTCCATTGAAAATCTCAGTTTTTACGTTTTCCAATACAAACGTCTAAGTGACCAAATTTGACCCTGTCATTAAACCGGTCAAGGTCAACCGAGGGTCAATATTTGAACAAACTATGATGAGCCCGTGTCTCCAATGCTACATACAAAGATTCATCACAATCGAAGAAGATATTTGAATAGTTTTTTTGCCTTATATGGGCATGGCGGCAATCCTGGTCATATGACCTGGACCCCGCGAACAAACTTTCGGTCGCCCATACAGTTGATGCTCCATATGGATTTTGACTTCAATTGGCCCATTAGTTTCGGGGGAAAAACTTTTGAAAATGTTGACAAACGATAGACAGACGACAGACAATGGATCATTGCCATTCTATAAGCTCACCTATGATCCTTTGACTCCCTTGAGCTGAAAACTCCATGGCTTTCTGTTTTGTGTTATAGACCTTGCTTCGATGGTACTAACGGATAAAGTAACATAAAACAAACAAGAAGGCCAAGATGGCCCTGTATCGCTCACGTGAGACCAGAAGATCATAAACAACGCTTAGAAAAAAAGAAAAGAAACTGTTGACGAAGCAAGACAAGTCCGTTAACCTGACTGATATAAAAATCTACATAGATCCAGGACGTTCATCAAAAGTGTATATTATAGTTACGTTGCAGCCAGGGTCAGGGTCATATTTGGCCCTAAGGCTATAATTTGAAATCTTGGTAAAGGTCCACTAGATAAGCGTCATATCAAATAACAAAGACCTTGGCTATGTGGTTTCAGGAAAAAAGATATTTAAAGGAGATATTTCATTGTAAAACATGTGGGCCACAGAAGCGGGCCATTTTGGCCCTAAGACAATAATTTGATTTACGCCTAGGTAAAGTTTCATACCAAATATCAAAGACCTGGGCGTTCTGGTTTCAGACCAGAAGATTGTTTAAGTTTTTTTACTTATATATGTCTATGCAAAACATGTAGGCCCCGGGCCGGGCCAGTGTTGGCCCAAAGACAATAATTTGGACAATCTTGGTAATGTTTCTCTGGATGAAGCTTCCTACAAAATATCAAAGACCTTGGCGTTCTGGTTTCAGACGAGAAGATCTTGATAGGGTTTCTCTGGATGAAGCTTCATACAAAATATCAAAGACCTTGGCGTTCTGGTTTCAGACGAGAAGATCTTGGTAGGGTTTCTCTGGATGAAGCTTCCTACAAAATATCAAAGACCTTGGCGTTCTGGTTTCAGACGAGAGGATCTTGGTAGGGTTCCCCTGGATGAAGCTTCATACAAAATATCAAAGACCTTGGCGTTCTGGTTTCAGACGAGAAGATTTTTTTTTTAAATTTGTTACTTATATATGCCGATGCAAAAATGGGCTCTGGGGCCTGGTCATTTTTGGTCCCAAGGCTATAATTTGAACAACCTTGATAGAGGTCCGCTAGATGACGTTTCATACCAAATATCAATGACCTGTGTCATTAGGGTTCAAAGAAGATTTGTTTTAAAGTTTTCAGTTAAAAATAGTTCCTGTGACCTAGATATGCAGTGGACAGGAATCATTTAAACAACTTCGAAAGAGGACCAAGCAAGGATCATTTCTGTGCATTTTGGTCAAAATCTGGTTAGTGGTCATCACGAAAACACGCCTATATAATTCTGACCCCCTAGAACCCCACTTTTATAAAATAAAACTGGGGTTTAGAGGGGTAAGCCTTTTTTTCTTATTTCTGTTCTAAATATAGATTGTGGGTACTTGTTAGAACCGCATCCATGAGGCGGTTCTAACGAGTACCCTCACTCTATATTTGGCGCGGAAAGAAATATCAAAATTTTTCATCTGAAAATTGTCATTTTTTCGGCGATAAAATGTTCAATGTATTTGTATAGGCGTGTTTTCGTAATGTTAGGAGATGCAGTTTGAAGAAACTGTTTACGGACAGACTCATGCGCTGACGACGGACGACGGACAAATTGTGATCACAAAAGCCCACCTTGTCACTCCGTGACAGGCGAGCTAAAATATTAAAAAGAAAAACTAGCAAAATCGTAACATCAATACGTTTATTATTACTCCTTATTCAGCACTGCGTCTGTATCACTCATCGAACCTGCAACTGAAAGAACTTTCTCTTTAGAATGCCACGCCTACCTATATATAGAGAACCTCCGTGGTGTAGTGGACACGCTACTCGCCCTGTAAACCATGGATCGCAGTATCGGTACAGGGCTTCTCCAGACTTTCGGATGAGTCTTTAAACCGAGATCGCGTCTCCGTATGACCTTAGCTGTTGGTGGGACTTAAAACTCAAAAACTCACTCACCTATAAATAGAAATGTTATCCTCGCACGTCAGATAAGGAAATCCTGGATTTTACCAGGCAAACTCATGAACTCCTACCCAGCGATTGGATAAAAATGGAAAATCCTCAGGTATGTGATAGCGAATTGTTTTATAGATTGGTGCCCCTGCATGAAACCTGACATCATTTAAAGTCACAAAATGAGTGTGATTAAGGAAAAATGCCTATACACACGAAACAGATGAAACATTTTGATATATTTTATTTTTCATATTTCAAAAGATAGGCTGTAGGTACACGCCCGGTTCTAATCAGTACCCACAATATATATTTTAGAGCAGAAATACAGAAAAAGTTTTGCCTCTGTAAACTAAGTTTTACTATATAAAAGTTGGGTCTGAGGCGGTCAGAATTATCATCGCGAAAACACGCCTATATAATTTTGACCCCCTTGAACCCCAATTTTATATAGCAAAACTAGGGTTTAACCTTTTTGTTCGAATTTCTGCTCCAAAATATAGATTGTGGGTACTCGTAAGAACCGGCTCAATTAGGCGATTCTAATGAGTACACTCAATCTATACCCACCGGAAATAGAAACTGTAAATGAAATCTGAATTCCAATTATATAAAGTATCAATAGTGGCATGTCTGCTTTATCGAAAAAAAAGTTTAACGATAGCTACGATTTAACGGGTAAAGCCACAGGTTCATAGCAAGGGTCCAAATCTTGCTGTTCAAGTTTCCACTGAGTCTAACATTTTGTGTTGCGAATGTGATTCCTATTTTTGCCATTTATTACTCATCATCTAACATTGGGAATATTGTTTACAAAATGAAAATTTACACAATGATTGAATAGTTATCGACCTTTAAATATTAGACCAAACCACCGAAATTGAGCGAAAAGTATGGCATTTTGTTTTAATCAATATTTAAGACACATCTGAAGATGCTAAAACGATTGAAGGCACTTTTGGGTCGAGTTTTGGCTTGCAACATTATTTTGAAAATTTCGCTGAAAAAAGCAGTTTTTGACATTTCACTAAAATGTTTGTTTCTCCATATTTTTTAGATTTTATGTTATTTTTTTTTATTCCTTGTTTTCAACTTATTACCTATACGGAAGAATGCTGAGGTCAGAATTCGATTACAAACAAATTTTGTGCAAAAAGCACATGTTTTACATATTCCCCAAAAATTTAAATTTTGAACACTAGATTTTCTTCAAATTGCTACATAATTCATGTCTATGGTTAGACAACCCCTTAATCAGTTAATTTTAACTGAATTATTCACTTGTTTTGTCAGGCGAGGCAATTTAACAGTGTACAGATTATATTTCCGGTCAGTATGCATTTTGAGCAGAAATAATAATAAAAAAAACATCGATAAAGTTTGCAATGTATTTGTATAGGCATATTTTTGAAATGTGTAGGCGTTCTTTCATGATGAAAATATTAAATCTCGACGGCGCGATTCGAATGAATTAGCTTTCAAATTGGCACAATGAACTATTATTCCCATTTTTGGCTAGTTGTTTCACATATCGTTTAAACTTTGAACTATGTTAGAAATGTTAAACATATCATGAAAAAAATGTAGACAGATTTTTGCATCTGCAAGAACAGTTAATATCTTGACCATGCACAAGCTTGTTAAATCTAACAATGCTGTGAACAAAAGGAACATAGAGATTGTCGTTTTTCAGAATCATTACGATAACAAATCCGTACGACATAGTGATTTTTTTTTTTCACACCTCACAAAAATGGCTACTTTTTCAGACAAAAATCCTGTTATTTTTCTTATTTATAAAGCAACACTTAGGTGGCGGGTGCTCGTTAGAACCGCCTCATTGTACCCACAACCTATGTCTAGGAGCAGAAATAAGGAAAATAATGTAGACCCCCGTAAATCCCTGTTGTCTCTGTAAACCCTTGTTGTCTCTATATAAAATGGGGGTATAAGGGACATTTATTTCACGGACTCGTTAGCGTGATGAAAATATTCACAGGAAAAATCGTGATTCTAGAAAGCATAATTATTGCGACATTCTCTAAAAGACTTTTGACGTGGAAGTATACAAAATAACGAAGAAACATCCAACGTCAACAAACGCTGGCCGTCATCGCAATACGTTTCAAGCGTATGCTAGTGATTTTTTGTGACATGATGCAAATTCCTTTATGTTACATGGGCAAACGCTGGCGTAATGTTAGAATATATGATTCATACCTAGTAGGCAAGGAACATTTAGTTGAATTTGGATCAACGTCAGTGGCGGTCCATCAGACGTTGATGCGAGGTTGTTTAAACATTTCATTTATACAAGGTGACTAGATGGTCGGTACCCTCATACTTGCGGTAATTTAATATGTAAGGTGGTTTAAATATACATAAAATCATGTAAACAGGTCCGTGGAATGGGTGCCCTTGAAATACCCACTTCATACGTATAGTAAAATGAGGGTTTACAATGATATATATATATTCTACTTGTGTTTGCTAAAACAAAGATTGTTTGTACACGACAGAACCACCTCAATGAGGTGGTCGTAACGAACGATCGCAATCGATGTCCTGTGACGCATAAATATGATACACTGATCGCCAATATAGACGATGGTTAAATCCAGTGATATATTAAGTGACAAATTACTAGCCGAAAACCCCGTGACGCGGAAAGTCACCGACTTATGACGAATTGCGACGTCTTCGATCGTATCCTTGATATTTGACGAGGTCTTTTTTCACGAATTCAAGTACGTTACAAAACATGTAACTGCAAGTGTTATAGTCAAACATGTTGGTGGGAGGTCTTCAAATAATGGCGGAATGTTGAAAGAATAGGAAGGAAACAAGGGGCCTGTCTAAAACGCTGAAAAACCTGCTGAATTCAGCAGGTTGCTGTCAGCAGATAGTGACTAAAACGCTGATCTGCTGAAATGCTGTTTTTTAGTATATTTTATTGTTTTGGCCCAGAAAACCGGCCGTGCATGTTAATATTATGTATATTTATAATATTTATAAATTTAATTAATTTGTTTTACGCCATATACATTAATATTGTTGCCATATCGAGCTGCATGTATGCAAATTTAACAGAACATACACAGTGAGATGCTGAAGGTTTTGAAGTAAAAAGTTTTCCTAGACATATTACTGGTGACACATCTTGAAGCAATTTTATAGACGAAATTATATTTGTTGTAGTTGCTGCTGCTGCTGTTTGTTTGCATGTCCAAAAACATAGCGGACGGCGAAATATTTGTTATAAAAGGCGAGAACCTTGAGTCCCGTTTCTATACGTATAGAAATGAAATACAGTACTCCTTTACTGATTTTGTTGTGGATAAATTTGCCTTGACACAACACTTGCAGAATTTCTGTCTACCTATCTATCTATCTATCTATCTATCTATCTATCTATCTATCTATCTATCTATCTATCTATCTTGTGAACTTGTGCGTAATTTAAACCCCCTACACCAATTTTATAGAGTAAAATGGGACTTACTAGGTTAAAAAACGTTGTTTTTTTGTGAATCCTCCTCTAAGACGAAGGTTGTGGATACTCGTTAGAACCGCCTCACAGAATTAAAGAACTTAATTCAACGTAAGTTAATTATGTAATTGTAAGATATCTATGTTGTACTTGTTTGGCATTAGAAACAGAACATTTATAAATACTTGATGTATAAATAAGCTTATTTAATACACGTAAAAAAGAAATAGCAATTATCAATCGGCCGGGCCTGTGTGTGTGTGTGTGTGTGTGTGTGTGTGTGTGAATTCGGGTTTAACTTCGCTTTCAACAATTTTTCAGTCATATCACGACGGTGTCTGGTTGCGACAGGGAGCTCAATGCTCACTTTTATAGTGCTGCCTCACTGAAGTATCATGTCCCAGACACATTACATGATACCACACCCAGTCACATTATCCTGACACTGGGTCGACCAGTCCTAGCTTTACGCCGTAAATCTGAGTGCCCAGCGAGGAGCAGCTAGTACCATTGTTAACGACTTTGGTATGTTGCGGCCCGGGATCGAACCCGTGACCTCCCGTTCCCCGGAGCGGACACTCAACCAACTGAGCTATCGGGGCCGTTATTCGGCCGGGCCACTTAATACTTTTATAAACGCAGTCGCTTTACATCACGGAAACACGCCTATAAAAATTTGACATCCCTTGAACCCCACTTTTACAAGGTAAAACCTTGGTTACAGGGGTATGGCGTGCTTTTCGTAATGAATATCTGTCTACATGTTTGTATAGAGAGAGATACACCTCTATAATATTATTATTACACTTACACTCAGAAGTAAACATATTCCTTTCATTTTCTACTACTTTTGCTCGTGCAGAACATGCTTTGTAACGGCCTATTTATTTATCACACGTTTCACCCTCTATGATTTTATGAATGGAAAACAAATTACTACAAACGGACCAGTCTAAGCAATAACTTGTCATTCCTGATAACACCTATCTTTGCACATAGTGCAGATCCAGATCAGATTGCTTCTAAGTCTGATCAGGATCTACACTGAAATTTGCAGGGATAAATTACATACGTTATCTGATTGGTTCAAAGTCAGGTACGGGAATGGTCTCTCGCTCGGGTCACATGTGAGACGCCAAGTTCTGCAACGGAAGGTCAGGTGGTTTTTCTCCGGGTACTCCGGTTTTCGTTCACCTCTGATTAACGATCGGCTCGATATGAGTGAGATAATCTTGAAAGGGCCGTAAAATCAAAACCAAACGGGTATGGTCTGGTAAATGAAATAATCTAATAATAATAATAATAATAATAAATGATGAAATAATAAGTTTGTTACTTGTAATATTGGTACTCGTCAGAACCACCTTGCCGAGGCTGTGCTAACTAGTACAGACGATTTTTTTTTCTCTCCAATATACGGTTGGTGGCTTGCGTTTGATTTCTTGTATTGCCTAGCGCTCGCTTTCTTTAATGTACGGAAAACTGCTCTACCGTGTAAAACAAACAGTAGCAATCACACTGTATTTATAATCGTTTTATTGCCCATGTAGCAGATCAGAGGCGGTACTTGAAAGGATAAGATAATAACCAGCCACTGACTGAGGCAGGTAAAGAGAAAATGAATGGTGATTCTTTTAAGAATGCATAAGGTAGCGGTAAAAAATATATATCATAATTTTTAACACTAAAAATACTGTTGTTTCAAAGAATTAATGAAATAAACTTTAAAACAAACATCGGATATAAAAATTCAATATTTATAAAATAAATATGTTGTCATCTAGACTCTCACTTACAAAACGTTTGTTTTACTGCAGAAAATGTATGATACTTTTCTTACTGATGAGTACCCACAACCTATGTCTTACGTCGGAATAAAAAAATATATTCCACACGTAGGTTGTGGGTGCTCGTTAGAACAGTTTCAATGAGGTTGTCCTGACGAGTACCAACAACCTGTCTTACGTCTGAATAAAATAAATGATACTTTTCTTATATATATTCCACATGTATGTTGTGAGTGCTCGTTAAAACAAAAAATAAATAACACCCCATGTAGACCCTAGTTATCCTATCAGAATTATAGCAGGGCGCTCAATGGAAACCCAATAACCAATAGCTTCTGTAAATGAGGTGGTTTACATGGGTATACGTTTTTCTTTATCTCCCAAAACATATATTGTGGGTACTCGTTAAAACCGCCTTGCCGTGGCTGTGCTAACAAGTACCGACATTCTAAGTTTAGAGCAGAATTATGAAATAACATCGGAAAATGCAATTTCAACATTATAAACATGACACTCGTACTTCAAATTTCAGATCCCCAAAGTAGTCATTGTTTCTCTACACAGACCCCCAAATCAATTTAAAAAAAAATCTGGTAAGAAACGTCTCTTTGAAAGTGAAAACACAGATTCGCCTACACCTAAAAGGATTAAACTTGAACTTCCACAATTAAAAAATGTAACTTAAGATCATAAAGGTGAAGAGATTCTGATGGATATTAATGATTCCCGCCATGATACTACTGAAGACCCCTCCTACTTCATTGCGAAAAATAAAAACCCGCCAAAATCAGAACCCTTTTCTGGATAAAGTATTTAGGTTTAACTTCTACTGATAAAAATGCCATTATAAACAGCAGTACCCTTAATTCACAAATAATAGAGGCAGGTAATGTTTTAGCAAGAAAGCAATTTCCGATGATATCAAGCCTTCAGCTGCCAGAAAAGGTCCCATAATATCTCCCGAATGAAAGACGTTGACATGTCCAAAACCAAACAGTTATGAATTCTGTTCCAAATGACAAAAGTCTAGCTTGCCAGATTCATCACACTGGTAGAAATCACTGGGTAATCTTATTTAGGGATGAGACAAACAGTATTTTTATGTTTGACAGCCTTGGATTCGACAGACAGGCCCGCTTTATAATGACACCGAGCTTGTCAATCCGGTTAGTTTTAATGTATGGGGAACACACCGATCATGATTTGGAAGTCGTATTAACTGAGACCCAAAAGCAGACAAATGGTGTTGATTGCGGTGTTTTCGCAATCGCACACTTAGTTGAATTTTGCGCAAAGCGCGTCCTTAATCAAAGCAGTCTGTTTTGGAACGAAAAAAAAAATGTGACCATATTTACTGGCTTGCATTACGTCTGAATATCCAGGTAATAGTAAACTATCACGCATTGATTTGATCAAACACCGGATTTAAAGACGGCCCGCCAGTCAGTCAGGTGTGAATTGGTATGAAAGCGTGCTGTCAATTACTCAATTACTGATTGATGTATGTTGATATTGGATAAATCATGCACAACGATAAGTACGCCAGTATTATTACCACTTTTATGCTTTAAAATTTTTATTTGATTTGAGGTTTAACGTCCCTGTCAAGACTGTAAACATTTTGGAGACGTTGCTTCCAATTTTGTGGGACTTTTACACGACATTGAGATGAAATGTGGGACTTTTACCCGACATTGAGATGAAATGACATCTCAAGCCCTGTCGTCCTATGTTACCAATAGGGTTTATAAGCATGGACGGTCCGACTCGCACCGCATTGCCTAGGCAGGCTTAAATCCTCTAAGCGGTTTACCAGTACTCGTGTGCGGGTCGGTTTCAGCTTTGCGTGGAAGCATCATGAAGCCCATTTCTTCAAGTCCCGATGGGCAGGGGCTTAATGTTTATAGGTAAAAACTGGGGTTAACATTGTATGCATTGTTTTTCTTGTTTCTGCTCTAAACATAGATTGTGGCCGATACCCGTTAGAATTGCCTTGCCGAAGCTGCTATAGCGAATACCTACAATCTTAGAAGTTTGCAATATATCAGATAAAAACGGAATCTTACACTCCTGGCCATTACATATGAAATTTATGAACGAGCCCCCCAGCGCCAGAGGCGAGTTTAAAACATTTCATAGGACATGATCATGTCAGATTCTGATTATCATATACTCATATAACAATGTTAAATTGGATTTTATTATATGAATGAATTTCATTTTGGGGAATTTTATCGATTTGTGCACTCCGGTGAATCACTCACAAACTGCATTAAGTGATTCGCCTAGGTTTACACATAGATAAAAGCCACAAAATATGATAATTCATTCCTTATAATTCAAACTATGTCATCGAAATATTCAAACACTCTACCAAAATCTTTTAATCGAACACTGTTGACGTGGTTGATATACAATGACGTAACGCGCGGTTTCTAAAAGTGCTCTTTGACGTCACGTTGTATTTCTACATGCTTTGTGTGAAACAGATGTGAGATTCTTGCGCATGGAATTCATCGAAGTATAAAACCTTTATTTCAATTAATGACATCGCTCGAAATACATATACTAATGGGGAACGGGAATTGTTACAGACGACGATCGAAAAATTTCAGTAGTAAACGACGGGCTGTCACGGGTGGCGTCGTTTCGTCTTACCCACGCGTGAGTTATCATAATGCCTAGTTTCATCAGCGATACCTGCAATCAAACTTTGTCGCAAATGAAAGAAAGAGCTACAATAAAAGCATTGGTGTCTATAAATAGAGAATACTAGATTTGTGTTTTTTATCAGGCACGGCTTCGAGAACGCTTGCGGAATTGCGAGGCTTGCCGAGCGATTCTACATGCGTACTGGAAGACGAGTATGATAAACTTGAAATCTGGTATTCCATTTATCAGTTGATCCCCTTTGTCACATTTTAAATATGCAATTGACAGTCAGTTATCAGTAATCCTCAATGCATCGCATCATTCCGACGAGCAATAATTGTAATCGGTCCGTTTATTTAATATAATCTGATCATAATTTGTCCTATGATATTTTTTTCATGTATTTTTTTTTTATTTTCATTTTTTTTTCAGTAATCGTAACATTTTTGCCAATGTATCCGGTAGTCCGGTTCAGTCACAAAAGTGCAAAGTCACGTTTACCTGATACAACTCACTCGTCACGAGCATAGCTTTAGCAGGTCATTGTGTTACAATGCAATTTATATATATATATATATATATCGTTTGAAAAGAGCCGGATTCAGATTTCTAATAAGAACTACTGACATAGAAAAGTTTGTGCAGTGTAGGTTTGTACCATATGACCAATTTAAATGTAAATTCTGTAAACAATAAAACGTGAATTAAAGGTATTATGAAATGCGGAGTCCCACAGGGATCTATTTATGAACATTGCTACTTTTATATTTATAAATGATCAAACACTGTCATTCTTCCCATGCATATGTTTCATTTGTTTATACCCATATTTTGTTTGTTTATCGTTGTTGATATTGTATGATTATATGAGGGTCTCATGGAAGATTGGTAGCCCCCGCCCATCGGGGCTTTAAGAATTAGATGGACTGCATGATGCTTCCATGCAGAGCTGAAACCGACCTGCACACGAGTACTGGTAAACAGCTTAGAGGATGCCCAGGCAATGCGAGGCGAGTCGACCCGTCCATACTTATAAACCCGTATTGGTTTCATTGGGCGGTAAGGCTTTAGATGTCATGTCATCTCATTGTCGGGAAAAAGTCACACAAATTGGAAGCAACGTCTCCAAAATGACCTTTACAGTGTTGACGGGGACGTTAAACTTCAAATCAAACAAAAAAACATGGAAGATTGGTCTAACAAAACTAGCAACCCTCTCTAAATAAAAAATGGTTAGATTATTGAAGTTAGATTAAGGAACTTACTTATCGCTCACTCACTCACTCACTCACTCACTCACTCACTCACTCTCTCACTCTCTCACTCACTCACTCACTCACTCACTCACTCACTCACTCACTCACCCACCCACCCACCCACTCACTCACTCACTCACTCACTCACTCACTCATTCATTCATTCAATCACCCACTCATTACGTTTTCATTAAAATAAACGAAAAAGGTTAACTTTGGAAGTTTTATTGATTTTCTTCATCAACAGCACTGTTGCCTGCAAGGCTGAATACGCCCACTAACATCGATTTCAGCGGTACTCGATTTTCAAGTTACTCGCAATTAAATCGATGCATCCAAAGAAAATACTTATATAATCTGCACTATGATGACTTCATAGCACCTAGTTTCAGGTATCTATAATAATTCATATAAAACAATACTATGGTTATGTAAAATTTCTGTAATCCGGTTTCCACGTTGATTAGTTGATATTGGATTAAATTCATATACAGACCAGCTACCGGTAATAACCCATTTTTTTTTGTTTCGCGGAGAAACCGCCTAACGCGAAATCGGCTATTTTCTCCACAAAACAGCGAGAAAAGATAAAATGAGCGAGAAATTTCTCGCTGAAATTTCTTCCGGTTTCGCGGAGAAAATACTCGGAGATTCTCTGCGAAAATTTGACCGATTACTTTTATTGAAAATAAAATTACCCGCGTTTCGCGGAGAAAAAAATACAACTGGGCTTACTTGAAATTTTCGGCTCATTATTATTTCTTCGTTTGTTTGGCGTTGGTTTTGTAAACGAAGGCAAATGGTAGTCATTGTTAAATCATAATCAAATATTATTTCATGTTACACAATTTCATTTTGGTAATTTATTTCTCTTTGGATAATCCATTTTTAAAAGTCTCATGACAACTTTATTCACATCACGAAAATACGCCTATTTATTTGTTACCCGCTTAAACCCCACTTTTAACTAGGGTTTACAGGGGTATACATTATTTATCTAATTTCTGCTCACATATATTGTGGGTACTCGTTAGAACCGCCTCGCTGAGTCGTTTTGAAGTGTACCCAAACTCTTGAGTAGAAATATTAAAAATGCCAGTTTTTTTATCCGAAAATTTTCCGTTTTTAGTGGTAAAATTTTACAATATATTTGAATAGGCGAGTTCTCATAATGAGTCGTACATGTAGGTTATTAACACCATAATGATGTGTGATATTTACAGAAAACTCAGCTTGATGAAATAGATGGGCTACATGATGCTTCCACGCATAGCTGAAACCGACCCGCATGCGAGTACTGGCAAACCGCTTACAGGATCTAAGCCTGCCCAGGTGTGTTTTCATGATGTCGGGACAAATTCATTTATTTCGAGCCGACCGCGCTCAACTCGCAACGTTGCAGAATTTGAACCGAACGAGGTGCGAACCACAGCAGTGAGAGTCCTAATGAGTGTCAGCGCTTTAAGGCTGCCCATTATCCTCGGGGTGTTTAGTAGATTTACGGCAATTTCAAGATTATGTCCCTTATTTCGAACGGACCGCTAATCAGAGTTGAGCTAAAACCGGAGTAAGACCACCTTCTGTAGCAGATCTTGGCGTCTCATTTGTGGCCCGAGCGAGGCGCAAACCACAGCGGAGAGACCTAATGCCCCGATGATCAACCCTTTTTGTACCAAATGGAATCTTCCTCCTTATATATACAGGAGTCCATTTTGAAACTTAGCGGTGTCAGGTTGTTTATTTGTTCTTAAAAATTTTGTTCGGGGCTTAGCGTTTTGCAAACAGTGTAGGCCCTGATCAGACGCCGCGTTCTGGTCGGGCTCATCGGAGTCTAACTGTTGGTTTTCTTTTGCTCCAGCATTTCAGTGGTTTCTTGCTGTCGAGTCCTCACCGTTGTCTCACCTCTGTGGTTCTTTGATTTCTGTGTTCACGGAGATGTTGCACTGATGAGTTAGGAGGCCTTCATGCGGACTGAACAAATTATTTGTCTAAATCGCGACGGAAGTAAGGGCGAGGATTGTGGCCACGTAAAATCGATTTAAGCCCCCCCCCCCCCCACCCCCCAGTGGAAATCTTCCACTGACCGTTCCAAGGCGGCTCTTCTGTGGCGATTTATTTATGTTGTTGTTTGTTACTTACTGTGTGTATCACTTGTGTCTTTTAATTTTGGATGGCCATATGGCCATTTTGTGGGAAAGTAACTGTCCATATGGCCTTCCTTTGTTTAGGTTTCCATTATGGTCTGGTCGCTTAATGTTTGTATTTCTTTCCCTTTGGTGTCTTTTATGGATAGAGTAAGTTAATTGTATCAATTCCTGATCTTTGTTTTACTTCTACTCTGCACTGTTTGCCAAGGTACCCCTTTAGGAGTTTCTTGTACTGAATGGGTTAAGCGTCAGCGCTCTTACCCATTAGGACACGGGGGCCAGTTACCTTCGGGGTGTACAATAGACTTAACAAGACACCCAGGTTGCATGTCTGTACAAACTTCGCTGATTATCTTGGATAATTTTGTAGTTCTGCTCCAAGTTAGAGATCAGACTTATATGCAGCCTTTAAATGCTTGCCGCGCAATTTCCCCATATCAACCTTTGTTGTACCAAATGGAATCTTCACCCATATATATAGCATGAGTCCTTTGCAAAATTTACGGGTTTCAGGTTGTGTTTTCTTCAAAATTTATTAGGAAAATGGCCGAACTTTTTGCAAACAGTGTAGGTCCTGATCAGACGCCGCGTTTTGCGGCGTCTGATCTTGGCCTGCACTGTTTGCCACGGTACCCATTTAGAGTTTTCCAGTCTGAAATGGGTTAATGCACATGTTTGCAAAACTGAATTGTAAAGGCAAGAAGCACAAGTGGGCCTCCCTGTGAGCTTAAGTGTAAGTATCAGTGATATTTAATTTCTCGCAGTGTAAGAAAAAGATCATGTGTTTGCAGATGTCTATAGCACGGTGGTATTATGAAACGCCATTCGATGTTTCAAAGTTTTGAAAGAAACTATTTACGTTTTCAAAATCAAACATTAAAATTCAAGTTTTAAAAATGCTACTGTCCAAGTAATAGTTTTTGTCTGGTCGGTTGTTGACACCTCTAACCAAAGATACTCTATGGGAAAGAGATCGGAGGAGAAAGGCTGGCTAGTCCAGTATATGAATTCCATTGGCTTGAAGACAGTTTTGAGTAAGAACAGCACTATGAGCCCGCTCATAATCCTGCTGGATAAGATATCCCGGATTCTGAGCGTAAACAAATAAATGGAACCACGTGAGGCCGAAGCCCTTGATTGCTGTAACGTCTCGCTGTTCAATCAACGTCTCAGGCATGATCTTGAATGTTCTTAATGACACTAAGCTGCGTTCGCTAACTACATGTAATAGCTCGCCACACAATTACGCTTATTTCACCCGATATATCATGCTCTATTATGCACGCGTCGCCTCGGCATACCTTACACCTATACGTCGAAACACCAGGAAACGACAATCGGCGTGATTCACGCTGAAGTGCGATTTGTCACTGAAACGCATATGTCAGTCGCTAAGACGCCAATTTACGTATTTCATGCACTCGCGCAAGTGTTCCGTACTGTGTCGACGCGTTAACTTTGGTCACGACAGGGACGTCTAGCTCTCAAATGTGCATCGCATAAGGGCGACGATCAGTGTCAATGCTTGTTAGTCGGTAGTTGTGTCCTCTTGTTTATCTTCAGGTACAGTGTAGCAGCTGCGGCGGAAATCTGTTTCGCATATGCGTCTGACGGTCGAATCGATTTTGACGTATTGGCGTCGGTCTTCTGCTACGTCGACGTCCACTAGCGTCTTCTGTATATAGTAAGATGTCGCTCCAATAGACGATAGAACACACATGTGGCAACCAAAATCAGAGTCAACGTCATCCGCTTTCCGACCAGCTTCTGACTGTCCAGGGGCACGCTTACGATCCTTTAATGAAAAATGTTGCAATACGCTCTCACTTAATGCTTTTTTGAGAACAAATTTCAGTTTCTTCTTTTCTAGGCACGACCTTACATTACACATCAAAAGTTTGATCCTGAACATGTGGTTTCTGTCCTTAGTGGTGTGAGGGTGGTGCACAGAATCGACGAAGCCCGACTGGTAACCAGACGTCACGGTTGATTGATTTAACCTTTTTAGCTTAAGGACATGGTGCATATGTATGTTGTAATCGTTTGGTTTCAGGATCAAAGCACTGAGAGTGTGGGGTGTAGGTTGGAGTAATAGTCCTGGGCTGAGATTTAAACTGTTTCATTTAACTCTGAAAGTCCAAACAAATATTGAAGATTTTGATAAGAAGACGTGTTCGGCAGCGTGATCTTGGTCTACACTGTTTGCCAAGCTCACCCTATGATTCTAGGATAACCCTCTTCCGTCTTATGGAATACCCTGATCTCACTGTGGCTATTTTCTACAAGACAAAAAGTTATTCTAACAAGTCAGTGATAGTCACGTAGACATTAGCACTGTAGCGCTTTTCTTATTATCAACTTCGGGTCGAAAGCCAAACAATCAACCCAAACTTAGCTGCGTCATTTGTCAGTGTTCGGTACATGTAAGTGTTGTCTGTAAAATCTGCACATGAATCAAATGTTGGATCTGGCCAACATTGTAAACTCAGATCAAACACCACAGAACACGGTGCTGATCTTGTTCTACACTTTTTGCAATGGTTACTAACATCTTAAGTTTCAACAAATCAGTCCAAGTCCCCGTTCATGACCAGCCTGCATTTAGAGACAATCGGCATGAGTGTTGTCAGTGCTTTGATTTATTCACTGCCTTGGGTTTCTGGAGTGGACTCTTCCATCACTGAAGTTGGGCTCGTCCATTCGGCTAAATATATGACACCTAGAATGATATCACAGGACCTAAACTAAGTATCTGTACCATATTCCAGGCTTGAGAGGGACAGCCTTTATTTCCAATTTCTCCACGCAAAGTCAATATACACCTGAATTGTAGCTGACCTAAACTTGACCTCGAAAGTCAGAAAGAAAACCAATTAATATTCTTGTCTGCAGCTGACCTGGTCTTTAAGGATTAAATATTGACAACACTGATAGAGAACAGTGTAAAACCTGACCAGACTGCTGAGCAGACGCCGCATTGATCTGGGTATACAGTCTTCGCCAAAACGCGTCGCATGATGCAGCTGATTCATTTGAAATGCTGAATCGTCAAGTCGTCTGCTTCAAACGTTTGTATTACGCTTGCAGGATAACTAATACGCTTGTAAAATTTTGATTACTGCGCCAAACCGTACTACATTTTGTGCGGTCTCATATTTCTATGGCGGTCAAAGCCGGAAGAAAGCCTGAATTACTTTAACATGCAGCACAGCAAGAATAGACAGATGGAATCTGTCATTAAAAAGGAACACAGAAAACATTCACCATGTTCATACTGCGTTGTAAAGTGCATAAGATGCAAATCATTATGATTCCAACCGGATCAAAATCATACTTTACGATCGCTAGAGTTGCCATCTTTGTACAAAGAACATGCATTTCGTCATATGCTTCAAACTTTGTGTACCAAATTTTAATGCATGAACAAAATACATGCACATGAACAAATATACATGTGGGTATAGGCAGATTTCCCGGAGAAACACCGTGAACGACTTCACCTGTACTAATTGGCTTTCTCCGAGAAAAAGCTATGTTCGCGGAGAAATTTCGCGGCGTTTCGCGGAGAAATTAATCGCTTTGAAACGCGATTTTTTTTTTCTTCTCGGAGAAATTTCTCGCTTGTTCTCCGAGAAAAAAAGGCCTATTACCGCGGAGAAAAATAAAATATGGGTTTTTACCGGTAGCTTGTCTGTAGAACAATACTATAGTTTATGTAAAATTTCTGTAATCCGGTTTCCACGTTGCTTAGTTGATATTGGATTTGATGTCTTTCTATCAAAACACCGGTGCAACCAATATCCCTATCGAAATGGAGTTCTAACACAAAACTTTTTTAACAACTCATTTAATAGTTTAACTTTCTCACAGTCATTGTTTTACGAACCAGGATTAATTTATATTTTACTTTTGGTCCTTTGAGATCAGCGTGAATATTCTGAGAAATCAGAAATAAATTATTGGTTTAGACTCATATTCTAGACAGGTTTTTTTTTATAATTTGGACCCCATTTTGATTTATATTAGTCTTTGAATCGACTGCCTATTCGAAATTCGCCAAATTGCAGTATGTTTCCTCTGGCTTTCGTTGTCGGATCATTACAGGGTCACTGATGAGGCTTTGTTAGCCGAAACTACGTAGTATGACCCATCTTCTTTCTTATGAATGTTTCATTGCTCTTAAAGGAACTCATTTTTGATTTTTATTTGCCTTCACCGCAGCTGGTGTTGTGCCGTGTGGCGGCCGTAAAACGTCTCCCCGTACATCAACCATAGTGCAGTTTATATTTTACTTTTGGTCCTTTGAGATCAGCGTGAATATTCTGAGAAATCAGAAATAAATTATTGGTTTAGACTCATATTCTAGACAGGTTTTTAATTATTTGTACCCCATTTTGATTTATATTAGTCTTTGAATCGACTGCCTATTCGAAATTCGCAATTTTGCAGTATGTTTCCTCTGGCTTTCGTTGTCTGATCATTACAGGGTCACTGATGAGGCTTTGTTAGCCGTAACTACGTAGTATGACCCATCTTCTTTCTTATGAATGTTTTCATTGCTCTTAAAGGAACTAATTTTTGACTTTTATTTGCCTTCACTGCAGCTGGTGTTTTGCCGTGTGGCGGCCGTAAAACATCTCCCCGTACATCAACCATAGTGCAGTTTATATTTTACTTTTGGTCCTTTGAGATCAGCGTGAATATTCTGAGAAATCAGAAATAAATTATTGGTTTAGACTCATATTCTAGACAGGTTTTTTATTATTTGGACCCCATTTTGATTTATATTAGTCTTTGAATCGACTGCCTATTCGAAATTCGCAAAATTGCAGTATGTTTCCTCTGGCTTTCGTTTTCGGATCATTACAGGGTCACTGATGAGGCTTTGTTAGCCGAAACTACGTAGTATGACCCATCTTCTTTCTTATGAATGTTTTCATTGCTCTAAAAGGAACTCATTTTTGATTTTTATTTGCACATAGATCTAAAATATATTGGTATCTCTTAAACAGGTTCTTGTGTGTTGTAAAGATGACGAAGAGCCTATAGCAATCCAACAGACTTTTAGCTTTGCATCGTTTGAGCTACAATGAGCAATTCTTTCAAAAGTATTCTTACTTCCATTGTCAATAGGTGTTCGTGTATAAAGAACAATGACTATAAAAGCAAAATATAAAGGGGTATTTTTTTCATATCTGAGTTGAGGTTCTTGTAAATATAGTTGTAGAACTATATTTTTGAAATTATTGGACTACTAAGATAACTAATTCACGTGTATATAAAAAGGCAATGAATTTTAAAGGCAGTCTGTAAAAAGATATTTTATTTCTATTTCGATTTGAGATGTTCTTTAAATTAAATTATGGAATTATGTTGTTGTGTGTGTGTTTTTTCATATATGTATCGTGCTTTACTTTGTTTCTCATATATATATATATATATATATATATAATTACAGAGCAACTAAGATAAAGCTAAAATCAAAGCGGGTGTATAAAAGGGGAATTTAAACTAAACGTCAAACTATAAAGAAACATTTGTAATCTCTATTACGTTGTTTTGTAAATGTTATTATTGATATATTGGTATGAAAGACAGCGTAAAATATGCCAGAATTTAGTATATGATTTGTAAAAGTGTTTTGTATTTTGCCAGCGTATTTACATATGTTGTGTTATTTTATGTGTTGCCTCATTTAATCATTTAATATCAAATATATCTTTATACTTAAAATTATTATACTGCTACTGCATATATATGCAATGCAAATTATGTAGAAAAGCGAAGTGATATACTTTATGTGGTCGTTCTTACACCATCACAATTATTTTTTCATAGGATGAAATTTTTCTTTGATAACACTCATAGTTTTTATGAATTGGTTGATTCCTAATTACTTTTAACTGTTTAGTTTGAGTTTGTTGTCGGGTATATTTAGTAAAGTAGAAGTAAAACAAAGACCAGGAATTATACAATTAACTTACTCATCCCATAAAAGACACCAAAGGGAAAGAAATACAAACATTAAGCGACCAGACCATAATGGAAACCTAAACAAAGGAAGGCCATAAGGACAGTTACTTTCCCACAAAATGGCCATATGGCCATCCAAAATTAAAAGACACAAGTGATACACACAGTAAGTAACAAACAACAACATAAATAAATCGCCACAGAAGAGCCGCCTTGGAACGGTCAGTGGAAGATTTCCACTGGGGGGGGGGGGGGCTTAAATCGATTTAACGTGGCCACAATCCTCGCCCTTACTTCCGTCGCGATTTAGACAAATAATTTGTTCAGTCCGCATGAAGGCCTCCTAACTCATCAGTGCACAGCTCCGTGAACACAAAAATCAAAGAACCACAGAGGTGAGACAACGGTGAGGACTCGACAGCAAGAAACCACTGAAATGCTGGAGCAAAAGAAAACCAACAGTTAGACTCCGATGAGCCCGACCAGAGACAGAGCATCAGGCACCAACCAACATTATCTCTCTAATTCTCAATAAGCCTTTACGTTGGAGCCGTCATAGAATCTGAGGCCTGACCCAGCGGCGTGCAATTAAAGAGGGAAGCAAAGTTGCCAACCGTGATTGGGTTAACTACCATGCATGCAGTCTGTCGTATAATATCCATGTTGTACGCAATCTTTTTATATCGAAGAATGATTTTACGAAATTGGGTGCTGAAGTCATTGCGGTTATATATTTTTCTGAATTTATATACTAAGTCACCATAAAATTCGGGTTCCGATAGACCTTGTTGCAGAAGAGATTTAAGTCCAATATTGAATTTTGAAATTAAATCAGAATGGCGTCTATAAAATTTTTAAAAGGCTTTGCGTAGTTTATGGTACCGATAACCCTGATTAAGGAGTTAAGCCGTTAATAATTTATTACGAGTGTTGTAACTTCATTTATGTAAAAATACATGTTTCATTTTACTAACAGTAAAATGGATGCCACTTTAACAAAATTTACAAACATTTTGTTAGGAAAAATGCATAAAGAGGGCAAAATATAAAATAAAACGTAACAACCAAAAAACAAATAAACTATTTAAAAATGAAAGCTGAACAAACAGTATAAAAATGAAAAAAAAAAATAAATAAACAAACAAAATAAAACTAGTATTCACTGGACACGGATGCCTCCGCCTAAAAATATATTACTGTTAGAATGAATCCATAGAAAGTTTTTTTTTTTTTTTTTTTTACGTTTGACCTCTAAATATGCCCTTGACTTTGGAGTTATGACCACGGGTTTTGCGCATGACACATCAACTTATAATAATAAACATTTCTACAAAGTAATTTCAAAACCCATACATAACCAAGAAAGTTATTCACTGTGTTAAAGTTTTGAGGCTTATGTTTTTGACATTTGACCTCTAAGTACGAACCTTCACCTTGGAGGTACGGACCTTTGTTGTGCATGCGACATTTCGACTCATGATCGTGAATATTTTTGCAAAGTACTTTAAAAATCCATCCAGAAATAAGAAAGTTATTGACCGTGTTTAAGTTTTGGACCCATGTTATTACATTTGACCTCTAGGTACGACCTTTACCTTGGAGGTATGGACCTTGGTTTTGTGTGTGACACATTGTCACATGTGATGAATATTTCTGCCAAGTAAATTCTAAATCTATTCAGAAATAAGAAAGTTATTAACTGCGTTTAAGTTTCGAGCCTCTTTTTTCACTTTTGACTGTTAAGTATGACCTTGACATTATATGAACGAACCTGGGATTTACGCGTGACTTATCGTCTCATGATGGTTAACATTTCTGCAAAACAATTTCAAAATGACAAAATAAACCGCGACAGAAGAACCGCATTGGAACGGTCAGCGGAAACGAATTCCACTGGGGGGTTTAAATCGATTTACGTGGCCACAAGTCTTGCCCTTACTTCCACCGCTATTAAGCCAAAAAATAATATGTTTAGTCCGCATGAAGGCCTCATACCTAATCAGTGCAACATCTCCGTGAACACAAAAGCCAAACAACAACAGAGATGAAACAATGTGGATGACTCGACTGCAAGAAACCACTGAAATGCTCGAGCAAAAAACAAACAACAGTTTGACTCAGTTTGGGTCCGACAAGAGACAAGTATCAGGTACCAACCAACATAAGCCTTTACGCTTGAACCGTCAAAGAATCTGAGGCCTCACCCAACGGCATGCAATTAAAGACGGAAGCAAAGCTGTCAACCGTGATAAGAAAAACATGGAGACATATTTAAACGCCAACACCGCCTGTACCCTTGGGCAAATTTCATTAAAACTTCAAAGGAATGTTGGCTGAGTCTCTACCTAAACAAAAGCTAAAACGGTTCCGCTTCGGTGAGCAAAATGGCCACCAGAGCTAAAAATAAAAACAAAAAACAAACTCATTCATTTGCTTCAAATGCGAACTCCTCCTCAACCTTTATGTCAATTGGATTTAAACTTCGCAGGAATTTTGCTCATGTGACTCCCTACTAAAATAGCTAAATTGGTTCAGTTCTAACGAACAAGATGGCTGCCAGAGCTACAAATGGAAAAAAAGCTTCACACATCAACTCATCCTGGACCTGGCCCAATTTGATTCAAACTGCATAGGAATGATGTTTAAAGACCCTCTATCAAGACATCTAAAACGATTTCACACCATTGAACAAAATGGCCGCAAGAGCTTAAATGAAAACATTGTAAATTTGCTTCAAATGCGAACCCCCCCTAAATTCGTGGGCCAATTTGATCCAAGCTTCACCGGAATGTTGCCTAGGTGACTCCCTACCGAACCAAAATTATAAAATCGTCATACAAAATTTCATACAAATTTCAAAAGATTGTTTTTGAAGTGACCCTCTACCAAAATAATTAAATATAATTCAGCGCCGATCAACAAAATAGCCTCTTAAGCTAAAAATAGTAAAACAAAGAAAAAACAAAAAAAAACATTGTTACCCTTTCGGCCATTTTGATTTAATCTTCAAAGGTGTTTGAGCCGCTTACATTATTTTATTTTGGATAGCCTATTGGCCATTTTGTGGTAAAGTAACTGTACGTTTGTCTTTCCGCTATTGATGTTTCCGCTGTGGTATGTTGTTTTATGTTTATGTTTCTATTCATTTGGTGTCTCTGATGGAAGCTGTGGGGTTAATAAAATCAATTCCTGATCATTGCTTCCACTTCTATTTATGAAATGGTGCATTTTTATTCAAATTATATTTTCAAAAGGTTGACTATTATGGCAACTTTGCGAATTTTGACATGACACCCAGATAGCATAGTTTTGATACCAGCTTATAATTGGAAAACCTATCAGATTGAATCAATGATTATGTTAGTTTTATGGTAAAAGTCATGAGCTATGTATATGACTTTGTTCTATGGAGCATGTTGGTATTTCAATGAAATTACAGAAATTGGAGTGCTTAAAGTTTTTATCTTAGAAAATGTATCTGCTGGGCCTTGTCTGGCTAATTTTAGCTTTAGAAGTTATATTTCCTTGCTGCATTGTTTCAGATGCTAAAAAGACTTAGGGCCCCTCGGAGTCTAACTGTTGGTTTTCTTTTGCTCCAGCAATTCTGTTGTTGTATGCTCACGAGTCCTCAACCTTGTTTCATCACTGTAGTTTTTTTTTTCATTTGTATGTTCTTGGAGATGTTACGCTGAAGAGTTAGGAAGCCTTCATGCTGACTAAACTAAATTAGTGTAAACCGCGACAGAGGTAAGGGCGAGGATTATGGCCATGTAAAATCGATTTAAGCCCCCCCCCCACCCCCCCAAGTTGAATTCTTTCCACTGACCGTTCCAATGCGGTTCTTATGTGACGGTTTATTTATGTTGTTGTTTGTTACTTACTGTGTGTATCACTTGTGTCTTTTTATTTTTGATGGCCATTTGGCCATTTTGTGGGAAAGTAACTGTCCTTATGGCCTTCCTTTGTTTAGGTTTCCATTATGGTCTGGTCGTTTCATGTTTGTGTTTCTTTCCCTTTGGTGTCTTTGATGGGTGGAGTAAGTTCATTGTATCGATTCCTGATCTTTGTTTTACTTTTACTTTAGAGAAGACCTTGTTTAAAATAGCTGAAATCAAACAAATTATTATGCAAATTGCACAAACGTTAAATCCATGTCTTAAATAGAAAACTGTTGCTCAGAACTAGGTCAACAACGGCGCTGAAAGTGGGTATGTTCCTTGAAATTACAGCTTTCGTACACTAGTATGTACATGAACAAATTTTATGTGTAGTCTTAGAGATTTCTGGCATTATTATTTGTTTATCAGTAAATGTTATAAAATTTTATATATGGCATATCAAGGGAATGAAAACATGGCAGTGTCTTAAATTTACCATGTAGCGGCCTTTCTTTGAAAGTTTCTCATCCGTAGAAAGTTGAAAAACTATGTAATATCAGGCAAACACAACTTCCACATGCTTTGAAAACATTTCGAACTTCGTTTGAATGTAAGAAATCAAATCACACATTCTGGTTTATCTGTTCTTCTTAAGCCAACAATTTGAAGTGAGGTAAGTCAATATGCCAATTCTTGCATTAATTATATATGACCTATTTTGATATATTTTCAGATCAATGAAGCTTTAGTTGGGCTGAGATATAATAACTTGATATGAATTACCTGACTTGTATATTTCTATGGACATAATGATATTATTCAATTGATTTATTGGGATACAAATCAGGTGTATGTTTGTTCTAAAGAGGACAGATGCATAAACATTAAATACATGCGCGAAATTTTAAAATTGGCGTACAATGTCGGAAGGCCGCGGTGGTGTAATGGTTAGCACGTCTGCCCGGAATGCAGGAGATCCGTGGTTCGAGTCCCGGTTGCGGTGCGACCGATTTTTGTGCGCTGATTCATTTGTCTATTTAATTGCCTGTATCGTGCTTTACTTTGATTTTCATATACTTACTCCGATACAGTAGAACATTTGTAAATCTAATAAATAAATAAATAAATAAATAGAATAAAATGGCCGCCGTCCGTAGGTTAAAAAAAGAACCGAAAATGATAGGGTCGCCTATGGCGGTAAATGAAAGGTCTCTAAATAGCGCTATTGACGTTAAAGGTTTATAAATGTTAAAATTGGCGTACAATGTCGGAAGGCCGCGGTGGTGTAATGGTTAGTATGTCTGCCCGGAATGCAGGAGATCCGTGGTTCGAGTCCCGGTTGCGATGCGACCGATTTTTGTGCGCTAATTCATTTGTCTATTTAATTGCCTGTATCGTGCTTTACTTTGATTTTCATATACTTACTCCGATACAGTAGAACATTTGTAAATCTAATAAATAAATAAATAAATAGAATAAAATGGCCGCCGTCCGTAGGTTAAAAAAAGAACCGAAAATGATAGGGTCGCCTATGGCGGTAAATGAAAGGTCTCTAAATAGCGCTAATGACGTTAAAGGTTTATTAATGTTAAAATTGGCGTACCATGTCGGAAGGCCGCGGTGGTGTAATGGTTAGCACGTCTGCCCGGAATGCAGGAGATCCGTGGTTCGAGTCCCGGTTGCGGTGCGACCGATTTTTGTGCGCTAATTCATTTGTCTATTAAATTGCCTGTATCGTGCTTTACTTTGATTTTCATATACTTACTCCGATACAGTAGAACATTTGTAAATCTAATAAATAAATAAATAAATAGAATAAAATGGCCGCCGTCCGTAGGTTAAAAAAAAGAACCGAAAATGATAGGGTCGCCTATGGCGGTAAATGAAAGGTCTCTAAATAGCGCTAATGACGTTAAAGGTTTATAAATGTTAAAATTGGCGTACAATGTCGGAAGGCCGCGGTGGTGTAATGGTTAGCACGTCTGCCCGGAATGCAGGAGATCCGTGGTTCGAGTCCCGGTTGCGGTGCGACCGATTTTTGTGCGCTAATTCATTTGTCTATTTAATTGCCTGTATCGTGCTTTACTTTGATTTTCATATACTTACTCCGATACAGTAGAACATTTGTAAATCTAATAAATAAATAAATAAATAGAATAAAATGGCCGCCGTCCGTAGGTTAAAAAAAGAACCGAAAATGATAGGGTCGCCTATGGCGGTAAATGAAAGGTCTCTAAATAGCGCTAATGACGTTAAAGGTTTATAAATGTTAAAATTGGCGTACAATGTCGGAAGGCCGCGGTGGTGTAATGGTTAGCACGTCTGCCCGGAATGCAGGAGATCCGTGGTTCGAGTCCCGGTTGCGGTGCGACCGATTTTTGTGCGCTAATTCATTTGTCTATTTAATTGCCTGTATCGTGCTTTACTTTGATTTTCATATACTTACTCCGATACAGTAGAACATTTGTAAATCTAATAAATAAATAAATAAATAGAATAAAATGGCCGCCGTCCGTAGGTTAAAAAAAGAACCGAAAATGATAGGGTCGCCTATGGCGGTAAATGAAAGGTCTCTAAATAGCGCTATTGACGTTAAAGGTTTATAAATGTTAAAATTGGCGTACAATGTCGGAAGGCCGCGGTGGTGTAATGGTTAGCACGTCTGCCCGGAATGCAGGAGATCCGTGGTTCGAGTCCCGGTTGCGATGCGACCGATTTTTGTGCGCTAATTCATTTGTCTATTTAATTGCCTGTATCGTGCTTTACTTTGATTTTCATATACTTACTCCGATACAGTAGAACATTTGTAAATCTAATAAATAAATAAATAAATAGAATAAAATGGCCGCCGTCCGTAGGTTAAAAAAAGAACCGAAAATGATAGGGTCGCCTATGGCGGTAAATGAAAGGTCTCTAAATAGCGCTAATGACGTTAAAGGTTTATTAATGTTAAAATTGGCGTACAATGTCGGAAGGCCGCGGTGGTGTAATGGTTAGCACGTCTGCCCGGAATGCAGGAGATCCGTGGTTCGAGTCCCGGTTGCGGTGCGACCGATTTTTGTGCGCTAATTCATTTGTCTATTAAATTGCCTGTATCGTGCTTTACTTTGATTTTCATATACTTACTCCGATACAGTAGAACATTTGTAAATCTAATAAATAAATAAATAAATAGAATAAAATGGCCGCCGTCCGTAGGTTAAAAAAAGAACCGAAAATGATAGGGTCGCCTATGGCGGTAAATGAAAGGTCTCTAAATAGCGCTAATGACGTTAAAGGTTTATAAATGTTAAAATTGGCGTACAATGTCGGAAGGCCGCGGTGGTGTAATGGTTAGCACGTCTGCCCGGAATGCAGGAGATCCGTGGTTCGAGTCCCGGTTGCGGTGCGACCGATTTTTGTGCGCTAATTCATTTGTCTATTTAATTGCCTGTATCGTGCTTTACTTTGATTTTCATATACTTACTCCGATACAGTAGAACATTTGTAAATCTAATAAATAAATAAATAAATAGAATAAAATGGCCGCCGTCCGTAGGTTAAAAAAAGAACCGAAAATGATAGGGTCGCCTATGGCGGTAAATGAAAGGTCTCTAAATAGCGCTAATGACGTTAAAGGTTTACAAATGTTAAAATTGGCGTACAATGTCGGAAGGCCGCGGTGGTGTAATGGTTAGCACGTCTGCCCGGAATGCAGGAGATCCGTGGTTCGAGTCCCGGTTGCGGTGCGACCGATTTTTGTGCGCTAATTCATTTGTCTATTTAATTGCCTGTATCGTGCTTTACTTTGATTTTCATATACTTACTCCGATACAGTAGAACATTTGTAAATCTAATAAATAAATAAATAAATAGAATAAAATGGCCGCCGTCCGTAGGTTAAAAAAAGAACCGAAAATGATAGGGTCGCCTATGGCGGTAAATGAAAGGTCTCTAAATAGCGCTAATGACGTTAAAGGTTTATAAATGTTAAAATTGGCGTACAATGTCGGAAGGCCGCGGTGGTGTAATGGTTAGCACGTCTGCCCGGAATGCAGGAGATCCGTGGTTCGAGTCCCGGTTGCGGTGCGACCGATTTTTGTGCGCTAATTCATTTGTCTATTTAATTGCCTGTATCGTGCTTTACTTTGATTTTCATATACTTACTCCGATACAGTAGAACATTTGTAAATCTAATAAATAAATAAATAAATAGAATAAAATGGCCGCCGTCCGTAGGTTAAAAAAAGAACCGAAAATGATAGGGTCGCCTATGGCGGTAAATGAAAGGTCTCTAAATAGCCCTATTGACGTTAAAGGTTTATAAATGTTAAAATTGGCGTACAATGTCGGAAGGCCGCGGTGGTGTAATGGTTAGCACGTCTGCCCGGAATGCAGGAGATCCGTGGTTCGAGTCCCGGTTGCGATGCGACCGATTTTTGTGCGCTAATTCATTTGTCTATTTAATTGCCTGTATCGTGCTTTACTTTGATTTTCATATACTTACTCCGATACAGTAGAACATTTGTAAATCTAATAAATAAATAAATAAATAGAATAAAATGGCCGCCGTCCGTAGGTTAAAAAAAGAACCGAAAATGATAGGGTCGCCTATGGCGGTAAATGAAAGGTCTCTAAATATATATATATGAACAGTCAAATTTACCCCATGAACTTCAGTTAAATGAAGCAAATTATTCTAATACCAAGGCCCCGTTTTGGGATTTACATATATCTATTATAGATGGGTTTGTCCCCTGCAAAATTTATGATAAACGCGATAATTTTGAGTTTGAGATTGTAAATTTTCGTTTTTTGGATGTTGATGTTCCTCGTGCGCCATCCTATGGCGTTTATACTTCGCAATTAATTCGATTTGCCAGAGTGTGTAGTCATGTAACTGACTTCAACACTCGTAATAAATTGTTAACGGCTAAACTTCTTAATATATTGGCTAAACTTCTTAATATAAAGGTATCATAAACTACGCAAAGCCTTTTCAAATTTTTATAGACGTCATTCTGATTAAATTTCAAAATCAAATATCGGACTTAAATGTCTACTGCAAAAAGGCCTATCGGAACCCGAATTTTATGGTGACTTAGTATATAAATTCAGAAAATAAAATATAACCGCAATGATTTCACCACCCACTTTCCTAAAATCATTCTTCGATATAAAAAGATTGGGTACAACATAAATGTTATACGACAGACAGCATGCATGGTAGTTAACCCAAACCACGGTTGCCAACTTTGCTTCCCTTTTTTATTGCACGACGATGGGTCAGGCCTCAGATTCTATGACGGTTCCAGCGTAATGGCTTATTGAGTCTAACTGTTGGTTTTCTTTTGCTCCAGCATTTCAGTGGTTTCTTGCTGTTGAGTCCTCACCGTTGTCTCACCTCTGTGGTTCTTTGATTATTTTTGTTCACGGAGATGTTGCACTGATGAGTTAGGAGGCCTTCATGCGGACTGAACAAATTATTTGTCTAAATCGCGACGGAAGTAAGGGCGAGGATTGTGGCCACGTAAAATCGATTTAAGCCCCCCCCCCCCTCCAGTGGAAATCTTCTGTGGCGATTTATTCATGTTGTTGTTTGTTACTTACTGTGTGTATCACTTGTTTCTTTTTAATTTGGATGGCCATATGGCCATTTTGTGGGAAAGTAACTGTCCTTAGTGCCTTCCTTTGTATAGGTTTCCATTATGGTCTGGTCGCTTAATGTTTGTGTTTCTTTCCCTTTGGTGTCTTTGATGGGTGGAGTAAGTTAATTGTATCGATCCCTGATCTTTGTCTTACTTCTACTGATTGAGAGTTAAAGAAATCTAATTCAAGGTAATGGTGGCTGGTGTCTGCTGCTCTGTCTCTGGTCGGGCCCATCGGAGTCTAACTGTTGGTTTTCATTTGCTCCAGTATTTCATTGTTTTCTTGCTGTCGAGTCCTGACAGTTGTTTCATCTCTGTGGTTGTGTGATAATTTTTGTTCACCTAGATGTTGCACTGATGAGTTAGGAGGCCTTCATGTGGAGCAAACTAACTATTTGTCTAAATCGCAACGGAAGTAAGGGCAAGGATTGTGGCCACATAGAATCGATTTAAGCCCTCGGTAGAATTCGTTTCCGCTAACCGGTCCAAGGCGGTTCTCCTGTCGTGGTTTATTTTCGTCTTGGTTTGTCATTGGGTGTTTGTGTTGTTGAGATTATTTTAGTTTTAGCCTATTGGCCATTTTCTTGGAAAGTAACTGTCCTTTTGGCTTTCCGCTATCGATGTTTCCATAAGGGTATGTAGTTTCATATTTGTGTTTCTTTCCCTTCTGTGTCTCTGATGGGAGCTGTGGGTTGATTGTATCGATTCCTGATCATTGGCTCCACTTCTATTTTTTTGTGTTCATTCAAGAAAATCCTTATGTTTTTGTGCTATTTTCAGGGAAAATGATTTGTGTGGTCCTAAAATATTATCTGCAGGCATTAGTCGGAAAGAATAAGCAAATGGCATAATCCAACTGTTTCATATGATCATATTTTCTGTTGGTGTAGTATAAAATGTAGATGCCTGCAAGCTCAATTATTAAAGATTTCTAGGAGGGGATATCTTAAGGGGCTGTTTACAGATTACAGGTGTTTAAATCTGTAACGTTTATGAGTGCGATGTCCAAACAGTGATACTATTTCTAACCTTACTCACTCTCGTTTTCGAAAGTTTGGGACATTCTCAAGATTGGATTATCAGCCGGTTTAAAAAGTTTAGTCCTGCGAAAGTCACAATCAGTGACAGAGAATGTCATTTTGGTATTGTTCTGAACCATTTTATTTATTAATATTAAACTAATAGCTGGACTTATCAACCATAGATTCTAAAATTTTGGACTAGATCAGCAGTTTAAAACGTTGAGTCCTAGGAAAGGCACGTTGAGTGACCTCCAAATTGAGAATTGTATTTAAGCATTATTCTTTAGTATTCTACACTGTTGATATATTTAATTTAAGCCAGACATAACGCAAACAATCAAAAGAGACCAAAAGTACTTCCAAACAATCTTGTAACTTACCAGTATTATGCCACTATGCTTAAGATTCTTTTTTCATGAATCCTTACAGGTCCAATAGATTCTTAAAAAATCATTTACTGCTGTCCAACCCCGTAACCAAATTAGTTTCCCATCTTGTCTCATTATATGAGGATTTCTTCCTGGCATTGGTTAAGTTCAATTCTTTAGTTAAGTCATTTAGTTAGGTCAAATGTTTGCATTGAGTTCTCGACACGTTTTGCCTTTATTCTGCATGCTTTTTTAAACTGAGTTATTTTAAAACAAAGATTTAGTGAGCAGCAGAACAATTTCTTTTATATTCAAATCGATGTGTTGAGATCAGCAGTTAAATGTATTGGGCTGTCACTAAGTTGGCAGGAAAGAACGTTAGCATCGGGTCAGTATAAAACATTACTTAACTATATGGGCATAGCTGAGGGTTTTTCAGATTGGGTCTTATCAATCTGTGGTTTCATCCTTTCTTTAAAAAGACGAAGAAACATAAGCTTCGAGAACCTTCGCCTTTGTAGTTGGAGCAATTTTACTATAGGGTAAGTGTCGATTATACATGTATAAGGTTTGATGCACGAGACCAGGATTTGTCCCCATCCATTGGGCCTTGTAGAAGCAGACTGGGCTGCATGGTGCTTCCACGCAGAGCTGAGACCAAACGCACATGAGTACTGGTAAACCGCTGAGTAGGTCTAAGCCAGCCTAGGCAAAGTTGTGCAAGTCATTGATTTCATTGGGTGGCAGGGTATGAGATGTCATTTCATCATATTATCAGGACAAAACTCCACAAAATTGGTAGCAACAACTTTAAAATGACTTAAATACTGTTGACGGGGGCGTTAAACATTTTCGTTTGAAATAATGCATGTACACAGCAAGCTGAAGCAAATGTCAACTTGCACATCTATTTACATGTTTGAGGGCAACAAAGGCTCTGGTGAGCTTGCGTAGACCAATGTTTCTGCGCAGGCTTGCCTGTGTCTGTGCTGGTTGATAAAGACATACCTGATGCGCTGACACATTCATACGATGCGTTCATCCCAGCGGGCACATGACGCCTCAGCAAGAGTCGATGCCATTTCATGACATTGCATCACGTGAACAAGTCCGTGAAATAAAGACCCCCCTAAACCCCAGTTTATATAGAGAAAACTGGGGTTTAGGGGGGTAAACACTATTTTCCTTATTTCTGCTCCAAGACATAGGTTGTGGGTACTCGTTAGAACCGCCTCGACGAGGCGGTTCTAACGAGCACCCAAAACCTATATTCTGAGTATAAATAAGAAAAATATCACAAATTTTCATCAGAAAAATTACCTTTTTGAGGTTTGAAAAATGCACTATATCACATGGATATGTTATCGTAATGGGGTCGACGTTGTGGCCTTCAATATGCCAACATTTCCTGACCAGGCTCCTACTGACACTGTTTCAGGGTTAGCTACATAGAGGATCTTACATGAGTGCTCATGTATTATTGAATTTATTAAACGAGTTGAGGAAAAGGGATAAAATGCGAGGCTTTGCCGAGCATTTTATCCCTTTTCCTCAACGAGTTTAATAAATTGTTGACATAGAGGATCTTACATGAGTGCTCATGTATTATTGAATTTATTAAACGAGTTGAGGAAAAGGGATAAAATGCGAGGCTGTGCCGAGCATTTTATCCTTTTTTCTCAACGAGTTTAATAAATTCAACAATACATGAGCACGAATGCAAGATTCTATTTATCATATGGCATTAAAAGCGTATTTTATTCAAGATTGTTTACAAAAATGTCAACATTCCGCCGTTAGTAAACGCGACGTCATTAAGGACGTCGTACATGTAACGTTACGGGACGTATCTAGCTAATTTGCATATTTAATCCACTAGTGGATTATCGAAAATAATACATGACGTTATTACACTCTCAGACGCGACGTCATATGATAAATGTCGTAACTGCCCTTCTTAAACATTTGGAAGGTGGGGTGGGCTTGAAAGATGTTGCTGATGGAAGCTGTGGGTTAATTGTATCGATTCATTATCATTGTCTCTACTTCTATTTTGATGGACAATGACCGTAGAAAATATTTTATGATTCATGGACGAATGTTGCGATCCCGCCGGGGAGCGAATTTGCAAACTCGCTGCGCAGTGGACTGTAAACTATGGTTAAAACATTAAAATAATTTGCGTCTGGAAAGGATTTCTTTCCATTTAGAGTTACACTGACCTTTGTGAACAGGAAAGGTTGTGTGGCAAGTTGTTCTCTCACAAACGTTTGATATTGGAGGAAATTTTGTCAGAAGTTTGATTTAGGAGGAAATTTTGTTAGAAAAGATACAACCATACACATTTTATGTTTTTGAAAGGAATCTTTAAAATTGTTCGTTTCAGGTGAATCATACACAATGGCATGTTTAGTATGAGAATGGTACTCTATACTGCCGTATTCGACGTAATAAGCGCACTTGCTGTGAGAACATTTTGAGCTGCACTTCGCATCTTGAAACAGACTCTAGACAAGCTACGTCTTGGAGCATAAATAAGAAAAAAAAGTTTATCGCCGTAAATCTCAGTTTTCTCTATATAAATTGGAGTTTAGAGGGTGTTTATTTCACGGAATTGGTCACGTGATGAAAAGTCACGTCAGCGAATGCTTTGTTAGAAAGCATCGTCCACTGTTGTCAAACGGTTAACGATGATTCGATATAATAACTATAACGGTATAACCTATCTTGCCTACCTATGACGGTTATAATAATAATAATTGCTTGTCTATGGTGGTATACTATTTGACGTCACTTTCTACTTATCCTCTGACTACAGTACCTGGTAGACGTCACTTTATCGGCGAATTTACGAATATGTTTACGATTCGCTTCGGTTATGCACACCGCTTACATTTCTGCGACAGTTTTATGGCGCACGTACGTCTGATGTATGCTTATTCCTGCTTAATGCACTCAAACCCAATTGGGCAATTTGGGGATAACTGTTTTCAAAGTTACCATTAGGAGAGGTTAACCGGTAGGTAAACCGTAGGGTTTACTGTTTGGAATTTCGTTTTACGGCGACTCGTTAGCGGAGCCGTAAAACGTAATATCCGACCATAAAACTGACCATTTACCTCCCCGAATGACAATTTTTATACATTTATCCCCATTCTTATGCAATTATTTATGTGTTTTGTTTAAAGTTGTACTATTTTGCACAAATCGGCAGGCGCTGTGAGCGGCGTAAAACCAAACGCCAGCCAATGAAAAGCGATGTTACGTGATGGCGTCGAATTTCCGAAGAATATTCTGTCGCTTTGCATACGCAATGCATTAGAATCAGAGTTTGGACCATTCTGATTATACTGTAAATGTATTTACCTTATTTTACTAGAAGCAATAGCAGGTACCCAAATAGCACTCTGAATGTTTTTTTCCTTTTTCTTTGCAGTGTTCAACGCAAGCATCACTAGATAGGATTAGAAACCTAGGAGCAGAGTGGATCTGAAATAGGTTGCCTTCACAGAGGGCTGGAAACATACATATTCAAGTACAATAGAAGATTAACCATCAAATAAACAAATGAAAAAAATATCAAATAGATAATCGACATTTTACATATTTTAGCTCACCAGAGCCGAAGGCTGCGGGGGAGCTTAGAGGATAGGCAGTTGTCCGTCGTCATCTGCGTCTGCGTCTGCGCCTGTGCAACACTTTCAAACGACATCTCCTCTGAAGCCACTGGGCCGATTGGGCCCAAATTTTATCTGTAGCATTCTTGGGCTGGGCGATTAAAAGTTTGTGTTTGTTATGAAAATCGGCTCATTGCTTTGGTTGCTAAGGCAACTTAGAGTTTCCATAGACTTATAATGGGGAAAATTCAAAAATTGCATATACTGCAAAGCCTCTTCAGATATTTTTGACAAAACTTTCATAGAAATATTCCTTAGGCAATCTACTATCTGCCATATGATTTTAGGCCTACTGCTCATTTTTATTGGTTGCCATGGAAAACAAAATGCAAAAAAAAAAAAAACTTAAAAAAATCATCTACTCAGAAACCATATGCTCTAGGAGGCAGAGACTTTATGAAAATATTCACCATATTTGCCTTTACAAGTTTTGTGTTTTTTGTGAAATTCGGCTCTTGAGGTTGGTTGCTGTGGCAGCTTAGATTTTCCATAGACTTATAATGGGGAAAATAGAAAAATGGCATTAACTGCCAAGCCTTTGCAGATATTTTGACAACATTTTCATAGAAATGTTTTTCGAGTAAACTTCTCTCAGCCATATGCTGGGTGTCCCGTAGGTTGTGCTGGGGCCATGCCCAGCCCCCTCCACTTCATAAAATGTCTTATATCCCAGAAACCTTACAGATCCCCACCCCTAAACCATATATATTATTGTTCCTTCAGATAAGATGCATTAAGTGACACCAACCGGGGGGTTGCCCCGGATGTGCCGATGACATGTCCCATCCCCTCCACTTCATGTAATATCTCAGAAACCATTCAGATCAGAGTTCTAACTCTGTCCAGGAAAAGCGGCGTGAGTCGGACTGTCCATGCATATAAACCCTATCGGTTTCATTTTGGTTAGAGGGCCTGAGATGTCATTCCATCTCAATGTCGGGTAAAAGTCCCACACGATTGGAAACACATCTCCAAAATGACTTAAATAGTGTTGATAGGGATGTTAAGTAGAAGTAAAACAAAGATCAGGAATCGATACAATTAACTCACTCCAGCCATCAAAGACACCATAATGGATACCTAAACAAAGAAAGGCCTTAAGGACAGTTACTTTCCCACAAAATGGCCAAATGGCCATCCAAAATAAAAAGACACAAGTGATACACACAGTAAGTACGGGGTAGCCCCTATGTGCCCTTTGCGCCCGGTTACCTTAAAAACAACAGTCAGTCAGACACAGTAAGTAACAAACAATAAAATAAATAAACCGCCACAGAAGAACCGCCTTGGAACGGTCAGTGGAAAGAATTCCACTGGGGGAACGGGCGGGGGCTTAAATCGATTTTACATGGCCATAATCATCGCTCTTTCCTCTGTCGCGGTATACACTAATTTTTTTTAGTCCGCATCAAGGCTTCCTAACTCATCAGTGTTACATATCAGAGAACATACAAATAAAAAAAACTACAGAGATGAAACAAGGTTGAGGACTCGACAGCATACAACAACAGAATTGCTGGAGCAAAGAAAACCAACAGTTAGACTCCGAGGGGCACGACCAAAGACGGAGCATCAGGCGCCAACCAACATAAAGAATACTAAAATAAAATGAAATTCCCTTCATGTTTTTACGCTGGAACGGTCATCTAATCTTATGCCCGACCCACCGGTGTGCAATCAAAGAGGGAAGCAAAGTTGCCAACCGTGATTGGGTTAACCACCATGCATGCAGTCTGTTTTATAACACTTATGTTGTACCCAATCTTTATATATCGACGAACGATTTTACGATATTGGGTACCAAAGTCAATACAGGCATGTATTTTTTCTAAATTTATATACTAAGTCACCATAGAATTCGGGTTCCGATAGGCCTTGTTGCAGAAGTGTTTAAAGTCCAACATTGAATTTTGAAACCAAATCAGAATGACGTCTATAAAACTTAGAAAAGGCTTTACGTAGTTTATGATACCTATACCCCTGATTAAGAAGTTTAGCGGTTAATAATTTATTACGAGTGTTGAATTCAAACCTAAATTCAAACAAACAGTAGTGTTGACGGGGACGTTAAAACTCAATTCAAACAAACAGTAGTGTTGACGGGGACGTTAAACTTCAATACAAGCAGACAAAACTAGTATCTCATTTGGCAACAACGGCCAAGTAGAATTGACAACACTAGTGGGTAGATTGATTGGACTGCTCTAAACAATAGCGTTTTACTCTCAAAATCCTGAATTGTAAGCAAACAGCGTAGACTATGATCGAAATACGCATTCTGTGTTGTATAATCTGGGTCTTCACTGTTTGCTAAACCAAACGCTCTATTCCAGTTCACCCTCTGACTCAATATTTGTCCTCACAGTGACAAGAATTGTGAGGATTATTCTATCAATAACAATTGCCGGGAGTTACTTCAAATCACTAATAGCCACGTGGAATTCAGCGCTGA
The DNA here is from genome assembly GCA_963580285.1 of Lucinisca nassula. Lineage (NCBI taxonomy): Eukaryota > Metazoa > Mollusca > Bivalvia > Lucinida > Lucinidae > Lucinisca > Lucinisca nassula. Next base: position 23,273,138 of record OY757017.1, read on the forward strand.
AGAGCTTCTGTACTAAGATTTTGGATCGAAGACAAACCATCGCACCAATGATAAGTCCACTTAACAAGAGGGCCATGATGGCCCTGGATCGCTCACTTGATCTATACTGTATGATTGAAATGGTAAGTAATATAGAAAGGCGGAGTGAAGGGTTTGAGCCATTTTGATTTACAATGACATAAGGAACATTTTCTGGAAATTCTATCAAAATCAATCTAGCTGTTTATGACTAGGGCATTTTGGGTTTGGGTATTTTAGGGTTTGGGTATTTTAGTTCTGGTGGCTATTATGTTTGATATAGCAAAATCGACCCATAAGCCATAACAAAGTTTTTTTTTTTAAAATAGGTACAGTTACCTTTACCTTTAGCCCAGAACCCTGAATGTTGATCTTCTTTGAAAACATTATCAGACTTAACATTTTTGTCAAGTAACAACACAATCCATTAATATGCCTAAGTGTTTTGTAGAGCCATGAAAAAGTATTTTCTAAAAACAGCCACAGTAGCCTTGACCTTGAGCCCATAATCCTGAGAATCAAACGTGCATGAGATATAATCATACTCAAATTTTGTGTAGAGTTATAAAATTCATTTGATAAATGAAGGTGCTAGAGTGATGGCATAGTTTTCTGGAAATAGCCACTACACTTGGGACCCTGAAAGTCTAACTTGCTGCAGATATTTTCATATTCAACATTTGTGTGAAGTTACATTAAAATCAAGCAATAAATGTAGGGGCTACAATAATAATAATAATAATAATAATAATAATAATAATAATAATAATAATAATAATCGACCTTATTTATAGAGCGTAACACATTAAGTACTAGTACTAAACTTCCATGTGGCCCTATTTTCCTGGGTTGCAACTAGTCATAGCAATTTGGATTAAGTCTCTTGCTCAAAGAAACAAAATTTTGGGCTTGCGGGGATCGAACCGGCTACATCTCGATATCTTATCCGATGCTTCACCACTGCACCAAAGCGGACCACAGTGATGACAAAGCTTTTCTTATTAAAATAGCCACAGGAAGCTTGACTTTGAGCCAGACACCCAAAAAGTCTGATTTTCCAAGGCGTTTCTTCTGTCGCTGTAATTTTTGTTTTGGTTTGTCTTTAGGTGTTTGTGTCGCTTATATTACTTTATTTTGGATAGCCGTTTAGCCATTTTGTGGAAAAATAACTATCCTCTTGGCTTTCCGCTGTTGGTGTTTCCGTTGGGTTCTGTTGCTTCATGTCTGTGTTTCTTTCCCTTTGGTGTCTCTGATGGGAGCTGTGGGTTAATTTTATCGATTCCTGATCATTGCCTCTACTTCTATTTTGCTTGAACATGAAATACCGGGGTATTGTGGTTTCAGGGAAGAAGGTTTTTTAAAGTTTTAATCCATATATGAGACTACGTTAAACCGTGGTTCCTGGGGCGGGGCCACCTTTGGCCCCAGGGCTATAATTTGAACCTTTAAAGTAGAGGTCTACTAGATGAAGCTTCATATAAAGTAACAAAGACATGGGCCTTCTGGTTTCAGACAGGATGATTTTAAAGATATTCCCTTTATAACTTATAAGTCAACGTAAAACCATTGACACCCGGGGTTGGGCCATTTTTGACCACAGGGCTGTCAGTTGAACAATCTTGATAGAGGTCCGCTGGATAAAGCTTCATACCAGACATCAAAGTAGAAGTAAAACAAAGATCAGGAATTGATACAATTAACTTACTCCACCCATAAAAGACACCAAAGGGAAAGAAATACAAACATTAAGCGACCAGACCATAATGGAAACCCAAACAAAGGAAGGCCATAAGGACAGTTACTTTCCAACAAAATGGCCATATGGCCATCCAAAACCAAAAGACACAAGTGATACGCACAGTAAGTAACAAACAACAACATAAATAAATCGCCACAGAAGAACCGCCTTGGAACGGTCAGTGGAAGATTTCCACTGGGGGGCTTAAATCGATTTTACGTGGCCACAATCCTCGCCCTTACTTCCGTCGCGATTTAGACAAATAATTTGTTCAGTCCGCATGAAGGCCTCCTAACTCATCAGTGCAACATCTCCGTGAACACAAAAATCAAAGAACCACAGAGGTGAGACAACGGTGAGGACTCGACAGCAAGAAACCACTGAAATGCTGGAGCAAAAGAAAACCGACAGTTAGACTCCGATGAGCCCGACCAGAGACATTGGCCTTGTGGTTTCAAACGAGAATATTTTTAAGGGGTTTCCCTATATACACCTGTGTAAGACCAGTCGGCCCCGCAGCGGGGCCAGTATTGGTCCCAGGGCTATAATATGAACAATCATAGTAGAGGTCTACTAGGTGAAGCTTCATACCAAATTTCAAACACCCGGGCTTCTGATTTCAGACTAGAAGATTTGTTTGAGGGTTTCCCTTTATGTCTATGTAAAAACGTTGGGCCCCGGGGCGGGGACATTTTTGGCGAAAGGGCTATAATTTGAACAATCGTTGTAGAGGTCTACGAGATGAAGCTTCATACCAAATATAAAATATATGGGTTTTCTGGTTTCAGACGAGTAGATTGTTAAATATTTTCCATATATAAGTCCATGTAAAACCAGGTTCCCGGCGCGGGGCCAGTTTTGGCCCCAGGCCTATAATTTGACATATCGTGGTAGAGGTCCTCTAGATGAAGGTTCATAGCAAACATCAAACACCGTAGCCTTATGGTTTCAAACGAGAAGAGTTTTAAAGTGTTTTCCAATATAAGTCCATGTAAAACCAGCATTACGATAACACATCCGTGCGTCATAGTGCATTTTATACATCTCCAAAACGGTAAATTTTCTGATGAAAATGTGTGATATTAGTTTATTAATACTCAAAACAAAGGTTGTAGGTGGTCTTTAGAACCGCCTCATTGAGGCGGTTCTAACGAGTACCCGCAACCTTTGTCTAGGAGCAGAAATAAGGAAAATAATGTATGCCCCGGTAAACCCCAGTTTTCTCTATATAAAGTGGGGTGTAAGGGGGTGTTCATTTTACGGATTTGTTAGAGTGATGAGTGGGCCCGGTGTGGGTCCATTTTTGGCCCCAAGGCTTTAATATACTGACCGGAAATAGAAACTATACACTTTTAAATTGTCTCGCCTGACAAAACAAGTGAATAATTCAGTTAAAAATTACTTATCAAGGATTTGACTAACTATAGACATGAACCCTGTAACAATTTAAAGAAAATCTGGTGTTCAAAATAAAAGTTTTTGGGTGAAAATGTAAAAAAGAGCATTTTTTACAAAATCTGTTTGTAATCGAATTTTTACTTCAAATATTTTCCGTATAGGTAATAAGTTAAATGCAAGGAATAAAAAAAATACATAAAATCTAAAAATTATCGATAAACAAACATTTTGTTGAAATCTAAAAAAACTGCTTTTTTCTGCGAAATTTTCAAAATAATGTTGCAATGCAAAATGCGACCCAAAAGTGCCTTCAGTCGATTTAGCATCTTCAGCTGTGTCTTAAATATTGATTAAAACAAAATCCGCAATCAGAAAGGCTTTACTGTTTGCCCACTTCCGGTGGTTTGGTCCAACATTTAAAGGTCGATAACTTTTCAACCATTGTGTAAATTTTCATTTTGTAAGCAATATTCCCAACGTTAGGTGAAGAGTAATAACTGGTAAAAATGGGAATCACATTCGCGACACAAAATGTTTGACTCAATGGAAACTTGAACAGCAATATTTTAACCCTTGCTTTGAACCTGTGGCTTTACCCGTTAAATCGTAGCTATCATTAAACATTTTATCAGATAAAGCAGACATGCCACTGATGATAATTTATATAATTGGAATTCAAATTTCATTAAAATGTTTTGCCAGTGACAATTTAAAAATGAGTGTATAGTTTCTATTTCCGGTGAGTATAGGAATAATCTTGGTAAAGGTCCAAAAGATGAAGCTTCGTACCAAATATCAAAGTAATGGGCCTTCTGATTTCTGACCAGAGGATTTTGATATGCTTTCCCCATATAGTGCCATGCAAAACCGGTGGACCACGGGGCGGGGCAATGTTTCGCTCCATGGCTATAATTTGAACAATCTTGGTAGAGGTCCACTAGATGAAGCTTCATACCATATAATTATGAAAGACCCGGGTCTTCTGGCTCCAGTCGAGAAGATTTTAAAGGTTTTCCATATATAACTCTATGTAAAATCGATGGGCCCCGGCGCTGGAAAAATGTTTGGCCCCAGGGCTATAATGTGAACAATCTTTATAGAGGTCCACTAGATACAACTTCAGTCCACATATCAAACACCTTGTTCTTCAGGTTTCAGACAAGAAGATTTTTCAAAGGTTTTCGCTATCAAAGTCTATGTTAAACCGGTGGGCCCCGGCGCCGAGGCATGTTTTGCCACTAGATGAAGCCACTTTATGTACCCTTATTGAAGCATCATACTAAATAACAAAGGCCTCGGCCTTTGGAATTCAGAGATGAAGATGTTGTAAGTTTTCAGCGAAAAAAGAAAATCTATTTTTGGCTCCTGTGACCTAGATGTGCAACGGATCGGAAGCATTTACGCATTTAATTATCATTCCTGTGAAGTTTGGTCAAAATCCAAAGAGTGGTTTAGGAGGAGATGTCGTTTGAAGAAATTGTTTACTCACGGACGCACACTAGATTGCACAGACGACGATCAAAATCTGATCACAAAAGCTCACCTTGTGACTATGTGACAGGTGAGTAAAAACAGTGGTGAAAGGGTCAAACGCATGTTTTCCATTATGTAAATCTAAATCTCAGAAAATGCCTATAAACGAACAAACCAAAAAAGCTACGCCAATACAGAACCTGTTCTGCCATTTTCGAACACGAAACGTGCAAATCAACCGGCGCAAAAGCACAGTTTGATCAGTAGCATAGGGTTCCCTACTTGGACAATGGCTCTTCTTTACATGTGTAAAATGTCAGGATGTTTACTTGTCTGTGTTGTTCAGCTGGTGTTTTTTTTTTTTTTTTTTTTTATGTCTTACCATGCCGCAAACCCAATTACATTCTTTATGGCACGCCTCAATTTATGCTTATGCATGGGTAAATTTTTTATGTCCAACCAGTTCAAGTAGGGGGGGGGGTTAACTTACCGTCTCATGATGCCTAAGTCCTCTAATACGTACACACGTAGTCATAACAACGTAATTTTTTTACCCTAAGAAAGATTGTTATCATGGTCTAATCACGTTAACTCTCGACGAGACTTCGCGAGACAACCGTCTCGGAAATTTATACCTCTGTCCGGGTAGACCATTAGTGCAGAACGTCATTATTGACGATATTTTCTTTCTTTTTTTTTTTTTTTTCTAAAATGCTTATATCTATATTCCATGTTCTAACTTAATACAGTGTATTCTAATTTGTGAGCGGCAAGCAGACACCGTCATCCATTATGATAACACATTCGTGTGACATAAATGTAGTGCGCCTTTTCACTACTCCAAAAGGATTTCTTTTCGGATGAAAATCCGCGATATTTATTTTTATTCATACTGCAAACATAGGATGTGGGTACTCGTTAGAACCGCCTGTCTTGGACCACAAATAAGAAAATTTGTTTTCCCTCTTAATCCTCAGTTTTCTCTTTACAAATTGGAGTTTAGGGAGTTGTTCATAACACGGACTTTGTCACGAGATGTTTAAAAAGAATTGCCAGTAAATGCCAGCGCCACGTAGCCCCACGAATCACCTGAGCATATGCTTACACCACGTTAGGATGGAAAGCGTTCTCCAACAGAAATATAAAGAGACCAGAACTGGCCTGTTCAGGAAAAGTCATACAAAATAAAACAATAACTTACATTTTTTTGCCTGACCTTCACCTGCAACACAAACACATGCATTAAAAATCTAAAAAGAAGCGACGGTAATGATCAGGAATCGATACATTTAACCCACAGTTCCCATCAGAGACAAAATCAAAAAACACAAACATGATACAAAAGACCCTTATAGAAATATCACTAGCGGAAAGCCAAAAGGTCACTAACTTTCCCACAAAATGACCACAAAATTAAACCGCTGCAGAAGAACCGCCTTGGAACGGTCAGTGAAACGAATTCCTATGGGGGGACTTAAATCGATTTTACGTGCCCACAATCATCGCCCTTACTTCCGTCGCGATTTCAACAAATTATTTGCTCAGTCCGCATGATGGCCTCCTAACTCATCAGTGCAACATCTCCGTGAACACACAAAAAAAATCAAATAACCATAGAGATGGAAACTCGGTGAGGACTCGACAGAAGAAAATACTGAAATGCTGGTGCAAAAGAAAACCAACAATTACACACAGGTTTGCCCAACCAGAAATAGAGCATTAGGCACCAACGAAAAGTATCTCTAATTCTCCGTAAGCCTTTACGCTGGAACCGTCATAGAATCTGAGGCCTGACCCACCGGCGTGCAATTAAAGAGGGAAGAAAAGTTGTTAACCGTGATTGGGTTAACTACCATGCATGCAGTCTGTCGTATAACATTTATGTTGTACCAAATCCTTTTATATCGAAGAATGATTCTACGAAAACGGGTGCTGAAGTCATTGCGGTTATATATTTTTCTGCATTTATATACTAAGTCATCATAAAATTCGGGTTCCGATAGACCTTGTTGCAAATTCACTACCTGCAGATGGCATTTAAAGATTTTAGTGAACTATCATCATCGTCATCATCATCAGCATCTTGCAAAGAAAACCATTTAATCCGTCCGTCTAGCAGTCTGCACACATATGCCCTGTCAGTTCATGGTACAATACGACTTTAGTGCAATCATTATTCAGCAAAATGTACCAAATTTCTACTAGTTCTTTTTCCTAGGGTTCATTCTGCATGGATGTTGTTTAACTCGGAACCATCAATGTCCAAATCATACAATATTTGTCTGTCCTGGTGCCAATGAGTTCCAATACTTATTGAAGCCCCAGCGGGACTTATGAATGTATCACTTCTTACGATTTACTTCCGACTTTCAACTCATAGCCATGAAATAATTGGACGTAAGAAATTAGAAGTAAGGCGACGTGTATTTGAAGTAAGCAGGCATGAAGTTGAAGTCAGAAATAATAAGTAAGAAGTCATGATTTTAAAAGTAAGAAGTCATGAAGAAGAGGTCGGAAATAAAAAGATAGAATTAAGAAGTCTAGAAGTAAGAATGTGGAAGTTGAAGACGGTAATAAGACGTTATAAGCAACGTAGTCATGGAGTTAGAAGTAGGAAATCACCAAGTTCAAAGTATGAAGTCATTAAGTTAAAAGTAAGAAGTCTTCTTGAAGTTGATGTCGGAAAATGGAAATTAGAAGTAAGAAGTCATGAAGTTAGAAATAAGAAAATAGAAGTGAAGGCAATGATCATGAATCGATACAATTAACCCATAGATTCCATCAGAGACACCAAAGAGAAAGAAACACAAACATGAAGCAACAGACCCTTTGGAAACATCAATAGCGGAAAGCCAAAAGGACCGTTACTTTCCCACAAAATGGCCAAAACAAAATAATATAAACTATAAAAACACTCAAAGACAATACATAACAATAAATAAACCGCGACAGAAAAACCGCCTTGGAACGGTCAGTGAAGTAATAAAGCTAGAAGTAAGAAGCCAAGAAGTTAGAAGTAGAAGGTCTTGAAGTTGATGGTCAGAAATAAGAAGTTGGAAGTAATAAGTCATGAAGCTAGAAGTAATGAGTCATGAGGTAGGTTGTACAAATTATATGAACTTCAAGATATTTTCACAACTTAAGAAATCTATATGACAAAAGAAATTTCCATTCCGAGAACCCCCAACAGAAAAGAAATCTTGATCTATTTAATTCTGAAAGAAATATAAAGCTCTAACAATCACAGAGAATAGCCAATGCTCTAAATGATACAGAATAAATAAAAGGAACTGTTTTACCCGGACGATCCCCCCCCAGTTTCTCTTACATATCAAGATTAGCAGACACACTATGATAACACACCCCTGTGACATAGTGTATTTTTTTCATATCTCCTCATGTTGGTGTTATAGAGTGTGTGAAAGAGTGTGATATTTTTCTTATTTATACTCCAAACATAGTTTGTGGACATAGTACATTCTTTCATAACTTCTTATTTCGGTGTTCTAGAGTGTGTGAAAGTGTTTGATATTTTTCGGTGTTCCAGAGTGTGTGAAAGTGTTTGATATTTTTCTTATTTATAACCAAACACAGATTGGGGCATAGTGCATTTCAAGAGTATTTGAAAAGGTGTGATATTTTTCCTAATTTATACTCCAAACACAGTTTGTGGCATCGTACATTATTTCATAAATTCTCATGTTGGTGTTATAGAGTGTGTGAAAGAGTGTGAAATTTTTCTTATTTATACTCCAAACATAGTTTGTGGACATAGTACATTCTTTCATAACTTCTCATGTTGGTGTTCTAGAGTGTGTAAAAGGGTGTGATATTTTTGTTATTTATACTCCGAACATAGTTTGTGGACATAGTGCATTACTTCCTATCTTCTCATTTTGGTGTACGAGAGAGTGTGAAAAGGTGTGATATTTTTTCTTATTTATACTCCAAACAAGTACTGCTTCAAATACAGATTGTGGCACTCGTTTGAAAGCCTCATCATGGCATTTCTCAATAATACCCACATTCTATATTTTAGAGCAGAAATCAGAAAAATAGGGTTTACCCCTAAAAATCCCATTTTTTTATAAAAGAGAGGTTCAATGGGGTCATTATTATAGGCTGGTTTTCGTGATGAATATGTCAATCACTACTTACCTGTCATTACCATCAATACAGCAGTCAAAAGAAGAGCTGCGTGAACAAGTCCTCGAGCCATGGTGAATTCCTAAAAAATATAAGTGTAGTTGGTACGAGTGATTTCATCGTCTGAATTATGCTGTGACTGGGTCCACATATGTTGCAAGGTGGTGATAGATAGGTTGCCCACCCACGTTGATGCTGATTGATGAAAGATGCCCCTTCATATGATACAATGAAAATATGCGTGGCGGAATTCAATCGCGGCAAACGAAGTCTTGGAAGGCCTGTAAATGTTGCAACCCCAGAACTGGTCAGTAAAGTCCATGTATTTTTATGACTGACAAACGAGTCACAAATATATATATATATTATATTATCGGAAGGGCCATCTTTCTAGCCTTAGTACTGTTGTCTTTTGTAGGTATTAAGTGGGTTGGGTATGTTCAATAAATAAATACACGTGTTACCGTTCAGCAACCAACTCTCGTTTCGTTGCTATTAAGGTATTATGCAGGTAATTAATCGGGCGGTCCGCTATTGCCAAAAAGAGGTAGGTTTGTTAAAATTCGGCGACTCCTACCTCGCCGTCAACAAAAGAGAGAACCGAGGTCATTCCGCAAAAAATCAGACGGTTTTAACTTCGCCTATATGTGCCTCCGTGGCCTAGTCGGTAAGAGGGCTGACTCTTTATTATCTGGTCTCTCACTGCTGTGGTGCGAGCCTCGTTTAGATCTCATGTGAGACGCCACGTTCTGCAACGCAAGGTCAGGGTTAGGTGTTTTTTCAGGGATCATTGGAAATCCTGAAAAGGGCCGTAAAACCAAAATAAATAAATAAAAAAATATAATTAACAAATAAATACATGTGATAATATGGAATTAAGACATTGTCTTATTTTGCGACACCGCATTGTACACTCTTTAAGATGCGTAAACAGACAGTCATTTCAGATGCTGTATGCCAACTACAGGAGTAATTTGTTTGTCATATACAGTAGCCATGTACACATTATAACTAAAATACAAACTGCAACATTCTCCAAGAAGCATATCGCCAAAATGTTTAAGTCATTCAAGGAGGCATAATGCTGCAATAAGAGACTCGACCAGTATCATAGTTCCTTTATGCATACCTTAAATGCATGTCTGAACTGTTTGGTAAGTTTCAATATCCTGTATCAAATACCGTAGGAGTTGCAGAGAAACAAACATTACCGTTGACGTGCAATATGGGGCTGGATCAAAATTGTGTTTCCTTAATGCACATGTACAATGTGTGTGTGTTTCAAAATCCGGTATTAAAAACTAAAGGAGAAGTTGCTGGGACACACAGAGCGCTATTGAGCATCCTATGCTTCAGATATGGCTAAAATGACTAAGTCGTCTAAGTGGAAATCATTTTGCAATCAGGGCTGTATCACAAACACGTTTCCTTTATGTACACGTTCATTGTTATCCGAAGTGTGATGCAAATTTCAATGTCCTGCATCAAATACTGGGAGTGCGGAGACACGAACAATACAAGTAGACCTTCCAAAATGTTTGTCATTCAAGGGGACATTATACTGCAATAAGGGGCTGGATCAAAAGCCTATTTCCTTTTATGCATGTGTTCAATACATGTCAGAAGTGTGCTGCAAGTTTCAATGAGCTGTATCATATAGTGTAGGAAGAGTTGCAGAGACAATAAGCGTTTTACCACCCAAAATTGTAATTTTTCAGATAAAAAATCTGCTTATATATATAAAGAAAAATCAATAAGTCCGAGTTTGCCAAATAACACTATATTTTCAGTAAACTTCTACCGCGGTTTCACTGCATTTACAACAGATTATCAAGAAGACATTTTAATTTACTAAGCAACGAAACGTAACGTCATAATTAACGTTTCCGTTTCAAATAAATAACGTTTCCGGTGTACGAATACTTTGATGGCACGCATCCCATTAAATAGCCCTGTTTAGTTTTGGCAGCAATGTGTTTATAAAGAGTTTTTCTTTTGACCGTCGTAATGTTACACTGTCTGTGTACATCTTATAGAAAGGGAAAATATTATATTTCGGCTCTAATGTGTTAGCGCAATTGTCAATATGCTCACTTACTTTTTTTTCATTCTTGTTTTTGGGTCACGGATGTGTTGGTTGTGTACTGTGACACGATTACGCAGGAAAGTTCCGGTTTCACCTATGTATTCCTCTCCACAGCCCCTGCATTTCATTACGTAAATTACGTTTTTTACATCGCATGACATATCTTCATGGATTATGAATCTAGTTCCACAATTGAATGTGAAACAGTTTCCTTCTAATAAATGAATGCAGAGGCCGCAGTTCGGTCTGTTACATTTTTCACCTTATGGTCAAACTTTGAAGTAAATTTTGCTTTAGTGAGTAGACGCTTAAGGTTGTAGGGCTGTCTCTTACTCTTTATAAACTTGCATTTTGAAATAATGCCTTTCATTTTTTCATCTTTCTCCAAAATCGGTACATTGTTGATAATAACCGGGAATATTTCCGGGTTTTTTGGATTAAATGTTGATACGAATGGGAGGATGCACTCATCTTGCCTAACCCTTACGGTTCTAAGGATATTCTTGTCTAGCGCCAATGCTTTCTTTATCCCCCAATCTATTACAAGTTCAGGATATTTCTGTTTAATGAGGAAAGATTTTAATTCCTGCAGGCGAACCTGTAAAGTTTGTTCTTCTGATATTATCGTTCTTAGCCGACGTGCTAAATTGAATGGTATATTTATCTTAGTATGCCTAGGGTGGCAAGAATTAAACAATAGGTACTGTTTACTATCTGTCTCTTTATAAAAAATATCAGTTTCAATTTTTCCTTCGTTATTTTTCACCAAAACATCTAGGAAAGACTGTTCCTTATTGTTATACTGTAATGTGAATCTGATATCTTTATGTAAATTGTTTAAGATAGTGTGTAATGTTGCTAAATCTTCACTAGATTTTGTCCAAGGAACGAAGCAGTCATCTAGAAACCGTTTCCAGTTTGTCATAAAATAGGTTCCAAACTCATTCCCGAAAAGCGTGTTGGATGGAGTAAGTCAATTGTATCAATTCCTGATCTTTGTTTTACTTCTACTTTGATCTCTTGATATAATTTTTCTTCAAGGTAGCCTATGGTAAGAGTTGCATAAACAGGTGCGAACTTCGTGTCCATTGCTGTACCTTTGTTTTGGTTATAAAAGTTTTTATCAAATGAGAATGTATTGTTCTCGAGAATGAATTGAATACCTTCTATAATGAAATCATTCGAAAATCTTTGACTTTTCCGTTCCGCGGGATATTTTTCTAACCGGTACTTTACTGCCTCCATTCCTAATTCGTGGGGAATGTTCGAGTATAGTGCTTCTATATCAAATGAGACCAGCAGTGTGTTCGGTGGTATATGCTTTGGCAGGTTGTTTAGAAAATCAGTTGTGTCACGTAGATTACTTCTAACGTGTTTTGTGTAAGGTCTTAAAAGAATATCAAGTAAGTTGCTCAATTCATGAGTTAAACATGCCGGCCCTGCTACGATCGGCCGTAGCTTTAAGTCTGTTACATTGCTCACTTCAACGTATGAAGACACTGTGCTTTTGCATTTATCATTAATTGATTGGCTCTTGTGAATTTTTGGTAAACCATAAATATATAAACAGACTGTGGGTACTGGTCAGATCCACCTCGACCAGGTGCCCACAATTTATGTTTTTGAGCGGTAAGGCATAAAAATAGCCTTGTTTCCGCTAATCCGAGCCTGCTTCTGACCCCCGACTCTAGTACTTTTATCAATAGAAAAAAGTGAAATAAAAAACCCTACCACTTCGATTTCTGACCATACCCAGTGTCGTATTTGCATTTTCCCATAGTAATTTCGCGTTTTCAGTGCATTTTGTTCTGTAGTTTAGGGCATTTGGTACACTCCAAAATACAGAGCTGACTGTTTTGAGCATCTAACATTACTTATTATATACAGTGCAAGTCTCAACATGACAGTTATATCAACAGAAACATTTACAAAAATAACAAACAAAAAACTAATAAAAATAAAGGTCCGATACTGTTGTTTTTTTTCGGGAGAAAAAAATAAACTGATAAAAAATTCCTATCTATCGAAATTTTTTTACAGCATTTCAGAAGAAACACAGCTATTTCTATGCCTAAACATGTAAGAAAATTAATATCAAATCCTTAAACTCTGTTTTTATGAATAAAAAGGGGTCCATATTAAATATGTTCTATAAAACTGTTATCCTTTGGAAGCAAGGAATACACCACAGAACTTGAGAAAATGAGGTGTGCATGTTTTCTGGTCCAGACTAGCTAGTTTCGGCCAATTAGGCCTCATCAGTGACCCTCAAGTATTTTCAAAATTCCACAATGGAATCAATGATCCCAAAGGACAGAAAATATAAACTACACTATGAAGTCGGACAGGGAGACTTTTTACGGCCGCCACACATTCACAGACACCAGCTGTAGTTACGTTAAGTATGTTCTATAAAAGGGCTATCCTTTGGAAGCAAAGAAGACACCACAGAACTGGAGAATATGAAGTGTACATGTTTACTGGTCCAGACTAGCTAGTTTCGGTCAGTGACCCTCAAGTATTTCAAAATTCAAAAAAAAAAAGGAATAATGATCCCAAAGGACAAGAAAGTATAAAAGCTTAAACCATTCACAAACTATTGATCTCGCTTTGATTCTTTATTCTGTCAGTCATATATCTGACATCTAGTATGAACAGTTGAGAAATTCTAGGCATTAAATAAGCCAATCCTGTTCCTACAATATACCACTGTCTGGAGTATGACCACATATTCTGGCCTTCTGTTAACTACTGGTGAAAGCAAGCTTCCTTTGTCTTTAGCTGTAAGTAGATTTTTCCATGCTGGACCTGTAACAAAAATGAGACAACCTATTTTAAACAAGAGGATCATGATAATTATATATCGCTCACCTGAGCTAAGAGATTTACATAGTTAACATTAAAGTTTCACAAGACAGATTGCTTAAAGACTTCGTATAAACTGTTTGACCCCAGTGATATTATTATAACAGTCTTGGTAGAGTGAAACTGCATAAACGTTCATATTTTATTTAACAAACAATTTAGGTTTGTACAAAAATGCTAGCAGTTCTTTAAATTAATACATTCCTTAGGCGTTGAATATCTGATATGATCTTATTGTTGTTTTGGTACATCTCTCAGAACTGAAATGGTTACGGACACTACAAGAAATTTCCATATCTAGTTTAATCATTATACCCATATTCCTGTTTCTTTGAAATAGAAGTGGAGGCAATGATCAGGAATCGATAAAATCAACCCACAGCTCCCATCAAAGACACCAAAGGGAAAGAAGCACAAACGTGAAACAACAGACCTAATGGGAGCACTTATTCCTGTATCAATTTTAACTCTTACTTTAATGTTTTTTGTTTGTTTGTTTTCTTTTTCTTTTCCCCTCGTATTGCAATAACACATGCGACATAGTGCATTCTTTTTTATCTTTAAAATAGTTGGTTTTTGATTTGCATAATTTCCTGGTGTATACTACAAACATAGCCTGTTGGTGCTCATTAGAACTTCCTCATTTTTGTTTGAGTTTAGGTTAAACGTCCCCGTCAACACTGTAAAGGTCATGTTGGGACGTTGCTTACAATTTTGTGGGACTGTTACCCGACATTGAGATGAAATGACAGCTCAAGCACTGCCATTCCAATGAAACAACTAGGGTTTATAAGCATGGACGGTCCGACTCGCACCGCTTTGCCTAGTTAGGCTTAGATCCTCTTAGCGGTTTACCAGTACTCGTGTGCGGGTCGGTTTCAGCTCTGCGTGAAAGCAGCCAATCTATTTCATCAAGCCCCGATGGGCGGGAACTAATTAGACTGGATAAGAATAATATAAGAATCTTATATGGGTGTGAGGGGTGGATTGAACAATCCGTGCCGAGGGACACTGTCCGGCATCACGAGGCTTGCCGAGTGATGCCGGACAGTGATCCCGAGGGACGGATTTTTCTATCCACCCCGCACACCCATATTGGATTCTTTTTCTTGCATACCTTCCATTTCTATTGCGAATTTTTAATGGTGTTGTCACTTCGGTTACCGACGTCCGCCATTTTGTGATGACATAACAGGAATGTTTAGTGACGTCACGCATGACGACGCAAGCATGAGGTTGTAATCAACCAGTGCATTTATCAAACACGCGATCATATTCGTTTTGGGGTCGGAACACCAGGGTCAGAACATAAATTTCTATCCCAGGGTAAAATCACGGATTTCCTTGTCTGGTGTGCAAGAATAATATTTTCTCTATGCACATGTTAAATGCATGTTTTATCTGTGTTGCAAGTTTCAATATCCTGCATCAAATGCTAAAGGAGAGATTGCTGAGACAAGAACGGTACTATAAAAAATCTATGCTCCAAAATCTTTTACAGTCCTTAAATGGGACGTAAGTCTGCAATTAGGTACTGAATGAGAGGTCTGTTTCCTTTATGAACATGTTCAATGCATGTCTGAAGTGTGTGCAAGTTGCAATGTCTTGCATCCAATACTGTTGGGGGAGTTGCGGAGGCAAGAATAGTACTAGAGTGTGTGACATACAGACGTGCACACGGACAAGCATCTCTCCACTTCGAGGGGTGGCATGAAATAGTGAAATACTAGGTCTACAATGACTATTGCATTGGCTATATGGCAGTAGGATTTAACGTGAACAATTGAGCCATGTAGATGGTTGAAGACACGAGAGCCAGGTATGCCTAAATTTGTCTTATTAAGCATGGCTGTGACTTTGAATTTAAGGTTAAGGCCAACATAAACAAAATCAGCTCTTCATCCTGTCCGAATGTTATATTCATGAAAATTCGATTAAAATCCGAACTTAATACATAAGATATACTGCACACAACCTAAATTTGACCAATTTAGCATGGCTGTGACCTTAAAAATAAGGTCATGGTCACTAAAGCGTAATCAGTTGTTCATCCTTTCCAAATGTTGTATCCATGCAAATTTGATTAACATGAGGTATACTGCGTATAACTTAAATTTGGCTTGAATATGACGCATTTGGCACGACTGTGACCTATAAAATAAGACCAAGGTCACTAAAACCTGATCAGTATTTCAACTTGTGCCAATCTTATATCCATGTATACTGATTAAAATCCACCCAGTAGTTTATTAGGTATCCTACAGACATGAATGTGCCACGCCGACACACACGCCTATACATACGCCGACGGGATCCGTACCAAAAAAAACAACAACAAAAAAACAACAACAAAAAAAGAGGACCAAGCTTGGAGGACATGGTGATGTCAGGGTAAGCATTTTCTGCAAATCAAGTAGAATGTAACTCTATGATAAATAAGCTGACCTCACTGGTTTTCAAACTCATTCAAGCTTTTATTTCTGACTTGCTAAGAATATCAGAAGGGGTTATGGTGAATGGGTTATGGTGATGACAAGTTCAAAAATAAGCAATTAACTGCTGCAATCATAGGGATGTTACTCTGTCATAAAGGGGCAAACCTCACAAGTTTTCAAACTACTCCGAGCTTTTCTGCCTGACTTACTTGTTTGTAAGTTTCATGAAGATCCGATCAAAACTGAATGGGCAGCAGTGATAACAAGGCCGAAAATAGGCATATTCAGCAATCAAAGGCACGCAACTCTATGATAAATGTGCTGACTTGGCCAGTATTCGAACTCATCAGAGGTTATATTTCCAGCCACCTCACATATAAGTTTCAGAAAGATCAAATCAAATCTGAAGGGGCTACGGTGATGACAGTGTCAAAATTTGGCATTTTGAGCAATCAAAGCGATGTTACTCTAAGATAAATATGCCGACTTGGCCAGTTTTCGAACTCATCCGAGGTTTTATCCCCATCCACCTTACATATAAGTTTCAGAAAAAATTCGATCAAAACTGAAGGGGTTACGGTGATGACAAGGTAAAAAATCAACATTTTCAGCCATCAACGGGTCATAACTCTATGATATATATGCCGACTTGGCCGGTTTTCAAACTCATCCGGGATTTTATCCCTGGCCACCTTACTTATAAGTTTCAGAAGGATCCGATCAAAACTGAAGGGGCTATGGTGATGACAAAGTCAAAAAACGACATTTTCAGCAATCAAAGGGACGTAAATCTATGATAAATGGGCCAATTGGCCGGTATTCAAACTCATCAGAGGTTTTATTCTCAGCAATCTTACGTATAAGTTTCAGAAAGATCCGATCAAAACTGAAGGGGCTACGGTGATGACAATGTCAAAAATCGACATTTTCAGCCATCAAAGGGACATAACTCTATGATAAATGGGGCGACTTGGCTGGTTATCGAACTCATCCGAGGTTTAATCCCATGCCACGTTACTTATAAGTTTCAGATAGATCCGATCAAAACTGAAGGGGCTACGGTGGTTACAAGCTCAAAAATCGACATTTTCAGCAATCAAAGGGACGTAACTCTACAATAAATGGGCCAACTTGGCCGGTATTCGAACTCTTCCGAGGTTTTATCCCCAGCCACCTTAGATATGTTTCAGATAGATCCGATCAAAACTGAAGGGGCTACGGTGATGACAAGTTCAAAAATCAGCATTTTCAGTAATCAAAGGGATGTTACTCTATGATAGATGGGCCGACTTGGCTGTTTTTTTTTTTTATTTCAACCCGTCCGAGATTTTATCCCCAGCCACCTTACATATAAGTTTCAGAAAGATCCGATCAAAACTAAATGGGCTACGGTGATGGCAAGGTCAGAATCGGCATTTTCAGCAATCAAAGGGACATAACTCTATGATAAATGGGCCGACTTGAACGGTTTTCGAACTCATCTGATTTTTTGTTTCCTCAGCCACCTTACATATAAGTTTCAGAAAGATCCGATCAAAACTGAAGGCGCTACGGTGTTGACAAGGTCAAAAATCGACATTTTCAGCAATCTAAGGGATGTTACTCTATTATAAATGGGCCAGCTTGTCCGGGTTATTCAAACATATCCGAGGTTTTATTCTCAGCCACCTTACATATAAGTTTCAGAAAGATCCGATCAAAACTGAAGGCGCTACGGTGTTGACAAGGTCAAAAATCGACATTTTCAGCAATCTGAGGGATGTAGTTCTATAAAAAATGGGCCAGCTTGGCCGGTATTCGAACTTCTCCGAGATTTTATTCCCAGCCACCTTACATATATGTTTCACAAAGATCCGATCAAAACTGAAGGGGCTACGGTGATGACAATGTCAAAACTCAGCATTTTTAGCAATCAAAGGGACCTTACTCTATGATAAATGGGCCGACTTGGCTGGTTTTTTAACTCATCCGAGATTTTATCCCCAGCCACCTTACGTATAAGTTTCAGAAAGGTCCAAACAAAACTGAAAGGGCCACGGTGATGACAATTTCAAAAATCGGCATTATCAGCAATCAAAGGGACGTAACTCTATGACAAATGGGCCGACTTGGCCGGTTTTCGAAATCCCCCGAGTTTTTATCCCCAGCCACCTTACATATAAGTTACAGAAAGATCCGATCAAAACTGAAGGTGCTACGGTCATGACAAGCATTTTCCCATTGTAAGTCTATGGGACCTTGTGGTTGCCATAGCAAACAAAGTTTTTGAGCGATTTCGTAAAAAAGTTTATGTCATCAATGCCCCACCAGAGGCATGCTACAGATGAGAAATGATTGGGATCAGCCTGCAGGCTGCGGAGATTTAGCTGCTCAAAAGTGTGGACGGACGACGGACGGACGACGGAGGACCCACTTTAATATAAGCTCCCATGGAAAGTAGAAGTAAAACAAAGATCAGGAATTGATACAATTAACTTACTCCATCCATAAAAGACACCAAAGGGAAAGAAATACAAACATTAAGCGACCAGACCATAATGGAAACCTAAACAAAGGAAGGCCATAAGGACAGTTACTTTCCCACAAAATGGCCATATGGCCATCCAAAATTAAAAGACACAAGCGATACACACAGTAAGTAACAAACAAAAACATAAATAAATCGCAACAGAAGAGCCGCCTTGGAACGGGCAGTGGAAGATTTCCACTGGGGGGGGGGTGGGGGGGGGGCTTAAATCGATTTTACCTGGCCACAGTCCTCGCCCTTACTTCCGTCGCGATTTAGACAAATAATTTGTTCAGTCCGCATGAAGGCCTCCTAACTCATCAGTGCAACATCTCCGTGAACACAAAAATCAAAGAACCATAGAGGTAAGACAACGGTGAGGACTCGACAGCAAGAAACCACTGAAATGCTGGAGCAAAAGAAAACCAACAGATAAACTCCGATGAGCCCGACCAGAGACAGAGCATCAGGCACCAACCAACATTATCTCTCTAATTTTCAATAAGCCTTTACGTTGGAGCCGTCATAGAATCTGAGGCCTGACCCACCGGCGTGCAATTAAAGAGGGAAGCAAAGTTGCCAACCGTGATTGGCTTAACTACCATGCATGCAGTCGGCCAAGGTGAGGTGAGCTAAAAACAACAACAAAAACATGTGTTCCCTTTCCTTTAGTGGGGGAACATAAATACGTCCCATTAATGCCCCATCCTGTGGGGAGACATAAAAATTCCAAAACGACCATAACTCTTGAAAAGGGCATAATTCAGATGAAAAAAAAATTAGGCATCAGCTCTTTGGTCATGAGAAATCAGCTAATTTTTGCAGCATTTGACCATAGAATGTTAAAATCACCAATATCAAATATAATGTTTTTTGAAATGCTATGTCATACCAAATCTTAACAAATGAGCAAATAAGCCGAGAAAGCCCATTGATTCTTATTCGTTTATCATTTATTTTATTGCACTGCATACCATGTTTGAGCTTTCTAGCTTTTACAGTTCCTGAGAAATCATGAGGACTTGTGTTGTGTAAGAGGCAATTGTCATTTTCCGCTTATTTGTTCATCTGTTGACGAAAATGTTAACATTGAAAAAGAAGAAAGAAAGAACAAATACGCTGGCAAAACCTATCGTCTATTACAGAAAATTAGTCACCATAGTGACATTGCATACCAGGGTTGAGACTTCCAGCTTTTGTATTTCCTAGAAAAATCTATGAAGAAAAAATTGATATCGACCTGTATAGAGAGAGACGAATAAAAGAACGGATGCTGTATAAGCTAAGTAATTCTGTAGTCTCTAACACAATACAAAATAAAAGTGGAGGCAATTATCAGGAATCGATACAATCAACCCACAGCTCCCATCAGAGACACCAAAGGGATTGTGTGTGTGTGTGAATTCGGGTTTAACATCGCTTTCATCAGGACGGTGTCTGGTTGCGACAGGGAGCTCAATGCCCATTTTTATAGTGCTGCCTCACTGAAGTATTATGTCCCAGACACATTACAAGATACCACACCCAGTCACATTATCCTGACACTGGGTCGACCAGTCCTAGCTTTACCCCGTTAATCTGAGTGCCAAGCGAGGAGCAGCTAGTACCATTTTTAACGACTTTGATATGTCGCGGCCCGGGATCGAACCCGTGACCCCCGTTCCCCGGAGCGGACACTCTACCAACTGAGCTATCGGGGCCGGTAGAGACACCAAAGGGAAAGAATCACAAACATGAAACAACAGACCTAATGGAAACATCAATAGCGGAAAGCCAAAAGGACAGTTACTTTCCCACAAAATATGCTACCCAAAATAAAGTAATATCAGCGACACAAACACCCAAAGACAAACCATAACAAAAATAAACCGCGACAGAAGAACCGCCTTGGAACGGTCAGCGGGTACCAATTCCACTGGAGGGCTTAACCCTTTCGAGAACCTATTTAACGTCACTACAGCTGTTGTCTGGCATTGTGTGTGGCGGCCGTAAAAAGTCTCCTTGCCCTACATCATAGTGTAGTTTATATTTTCTTGTCCTTTGGGATCATTGATTCCATTCTGGAATTTTGAAGGTCTTGAGGGTCACTGATGAGTCCTAAATGGCCGAGGCTAGCTAGTCTGGCCCAGAAAACATGTACACTCCATATTTTCCAGTTCTGGGGTGTATTCCTTGCTTCCAAAGGATAAACCTTTCTGGAACTTATTTAACGTCACTACAGCTGTTTGTGGCGGCCGTATAAAGTCTCCCTGCCCTACATCATAGTGTAGTTTGTATTTTCTTTCCTTTGGATCATTGATTCTATTGTGGAATTTTGAAGGTATTTGTGGGTCACTGATTAGGCCTAAATGGCCGAGGCTAGCTGGTATGGCACAGAAAACATGTACACTCCATATTTTCCAGTTCTGTGGTGTATTCCTTGCTTCCAAAGGATAACCCTTTCTAGAACCTATTTAACGTCACTACAGCTGTTGTCTGGGAGTGTGTGGCGGCCGTAAAATGTATCCCTGCCGTACATAATAGTGTAGTTTATATTTTCTTGTCCTTCGGGATCATTGATTCCATTGTGGAATTTTGAAGGTATTTGAGGGTCACTGATAAGGCCTAAATGGCCGAGGCCAGGTAGTCTTGCCAAGAAAACATGTACACTCCATATTTTCCAGTTCTGTGGTGTATTCTTTGCTTCTAAAGGTTAACACTTTCTAGAACTTACTAAGCCATCATCATTGATTAGTACACCAAATTTGAGGCTTCTGGATTCTATAGTGTCTGAGAAATCTTTGACAAAAAATTTAACATGAGTCTATATGGACAGAAAAACAAATGAAAGAGCAGTTGAACAATTGTGTTTTTATCGGAATAAATGTGTTTATGGGATAAGCTCTTCAAGTTCGGTGTTTAGTTGCACCGATGGGCCCATTCGGTTCCATCGGTGATCTTTCGGTCTTATATGACAAGCTCGAATTACACACGGTGTCAGCGAAAGCGAAAAAAATATTCCGTTTTAGTTCAATATTTTAACATTTTTGCTAGTTAAGTATTCTCATATACTTCCTTGCTTTTGTTACTTTAATAGTTAGGGTACATTTTGTGTGTCACTCATTTATTGCTAATTTGAAGGCTTACATCTTCGAAAACATTGCCACACACATTAACTTCTCTTTGAGCCTTGACCCGAAATATGTTGTAAAGGCTTACTGAGAATTAGAGAGATCTTATTCAAGGTAATATTGACTGGTGCCTGATTAACTGTCTCTGGTCGGACCCATCGGAGCCTAACTGATGGTTTTCTTTTGCTCCAGCATTTCAGTGGTTTCTTGCTGTCGAGTCCTCACCGTTGTTTCATCTCTGTGGTTGTTTGATTATTTGTGTTCACCGAGATGTTGCACTGATGAGTAAGGAGGCCCTCATGCGCACTGAACAAATTATTTGTCTAAATCGCGACGGAAGTAAGGGCGAGGATTATGGCCACGTAAAATCGATTTAAGCCCCCCCCCCCCCCCCCACAGTGGAATTCGAGTCCGCTAACCGTTCCTAGTCGGTTCTTCTGCCGCGGTTTATTTTTGTTATGGTTTGTCTTTGGTATCTGTGATGCTTATATCATTTTATTTTGGATAGCCTATTGGTCATTTTGTGGGAAAGTGATTGTCCTTTTGGCTTTCCGCTATTGATGTTTCGATTAGATCTGTTGTTTCATGTTTGTGCTTCTTTCCCTTTGGTGTCTCTGATGGGAGCTGCTGGTTGATTGTATCGATTCCTGATCATTGCCTTCACTTCTATTTTTTAATCCAGTATTCTGGCCTCCGAGGCGGCACGGTAGCTACTTTTCGTCAGCAACAGCTAGAAGTGATTAAAGATTTTGAACCTCATATTGATGTCATGCAATTTGGCTTTCATGATTTATGCCACAGCCAAGTGACGGTAGGGGAATTTACCAGTGAATATAATTTCATATCCATGGAACTCAGTTCAACCTATAATGTTCAGCGGGTAGTTGCACTGCATAGTCTATCCACCGGTTCGAACCATCCAGGCCTGTTCGTCAATATGTTGATCTTCAGTGGTACAACCCTCGTGTGGATTCTGCTAATGCCTTCCTGAGGGAGTTTTTCAAGGATAGCAATCATGGTAAATTGTGGAACCACAAGGGGTTTTGGATCAAGACGTATTAGTCAGTGCATTAAAAATATGGGACACATATTACAGATTGTGTCCAGTGGAAGTAACATCAGAGAGGCAATTGTCTCAGCAAGCAAGTCACTGAAAAGTGACAGTTTGATTCACTTTGTATAAGATTGTATAATACAATTAATTCTAATTGATTTTTATGCCAACATCTTTCATTTTATTTCACTTCAGACGCAAAGTTCGCACCTGGCATGTTTATCCACGGTATATAATTATTTTGCAGGTGCACAGCCAACCTGTAAATATAACCAAGGCCTTGTTCAGTTTGATCTTCTGCATAAGTGTTGTACCACCTACAAATTGTTCGTCAACACTTTATTTACTGCAGGCGCATTGTCCGCCTATATGGTCGGCAATTGTAATTCTAGGGCATGGTCCCCCTGTGTTTCATTTAGCCCGAAATGCCCAGCTTTGCTTTTGCCATGGGGTTCAACGGAAAAATGCATGGTCGTCCACATTGTAAACTAGAGAAAACTACTTACCACTTTAATTCTGTATCTCAAAGGTCAAGGTCATACTTAAGAGGTCAAATGTCCATAAAGTCTTTTTATTGTGTCCGATAAATTACTTTCTTATTCCTGGATGCATTTAAAAATTACGTTGCAGAAATGTTAACTATAATGTGATAGTGCGTCGCGCGCAATGCCCAGGACCGTACCTCAAAGGTCAAGGTCATACCTAAGAGGTCAAATGTCCAAAAAGGTCTTTTTGTTGTGTCCGATCAATTACTTTCTTATTCCTGGATGCATTTAAAATTACTTTGCAGAAATGTTAACTATAATGTGATAGTGCGTCGAGCGCAAGACCCAGGTCCGTACCTCAAAGGTCAAGATCATACTTAAGAGGTCAAAGGTCAAAAAAGGTATTTTTATCATGTCCGATCAATCGATCAATTACTTTCTAATTCTTGGATGCATTTAAAAATTCCTTTGCAGAAATGTTAACTATAATGTGATAGTGTGTCGCAGTCAAGACCCAGGTCCGTACCTGAAAGGTCAAGGTCATACTTAAGAGGCCAAAGGTCCAAAAAGGTCTTTTTATCATGTCCGATAAATTTCTTTCGTATTCCTGGATGCATTTAAAAATTAATTTGCAGAAATGTTAACCATAATGTGACAGTGCGTCGCGGGCAAGACCCAGGTCGGTACCTCAACGGTCAAAGTCATACATAGAGGCCAAATGTCAAAAAGGATCTATTGTCGCCAATAACTTTCTTATTCCTAGATGGATTTATAAAAGAATGCTTGGCAGAAATGTTAACAACAAAGTAACAGGTTGTTGCATACAATATCCAGGTCGGTTCCATAAAAATCAAAGTCATACTTAGAGGTCAAAGTAAAACAAAAGTTATTTTTGTGCTCGATTAATAGCTTTCTTACTTCTGGATAGTTTAACAATTACTTGGCAGAAATGATAACCATAATTTGACAGTGTATCGCATGCAAGACCCAGGTCGGTTCCTAAAATATCAAGGTCATATTTAGAGGTCATGGAAAGGCGCTTTTCTTTCGTGTCTGTTCAATCGCGTTCTTAGTCCTGGATTGATTTTAAAATAAATTTTCAGAAATGTTAATTATCATGGGACGATGTGCCGTGGGTGACACCCAGGTTGGTTTCTAAACGGTCAAGGTCATAGTTAGAGGTCAAAGGTCAAAAATGGTATTTTGGGGGAAGTTTTGTCAATAGCTTTTTTACTCCTGGATGTATTTTAAAATTACTTAGCAGAAATGTTAACCATCATAAGATTACCAATTCAAGGTCAAAGTCACAGCTTAAAGTCACATGGTTGAGCTTTGTTACTGAAGGCGGCAGGATATTTGAATGTCCCTCATACTGCTTTCTTGTTGATGAATTAAAGACGTATCATGTTACACACAAGAGCACCTGTCTAATAAATGCGAGTTCAGTATTCACAAAGATGACAGTCTAATAAGTGTTAGGATTCAGTCTCATCACACACATCAAATGCAAATTTCTTTGGCTTTCTTATCAATCTGGTACTGAGAGTATAACCGTTTGGTTTTGTCTGCGAAAAGCTGGTGCAAGAACTGCAGCTTTGGTACTTTGGTACCTTGGCTTTCAGTGCCACAGTTCAGCTGCACTAGCTCCTGTAAGTGATCCAAAAGAGCATTTTGAAATGCTGCTGATGAAGACTGGGAGTCTTGGGATGGTGAGAAGAGTGGCGAGTAGGTCATGCCTTTCAAACAATCATCATGTATTTTAGAAATACATCTTTAGTATTATTTTCAAAATATCAAACAGTATTGACTATTTTCCTATCTATATGTAAAAAAAAAGTTTTATACGTCTTATTATATATTTGATTATAAATTTAAAAGAATGATTTTAGTCATATCCTTAAAAGTGATATTCTATTTTTAATGCCTAATTTCTAAGTTTTATTCTTTTTATCACAGCATACTTATTATGTATACGGACTTTTTAATCTTAGTGTGATGTACTTTGTTTCTTTTTAAGTGGAATATTAAATTTGTTCTAGTCTTTCTGCCAACATTTTAATAATATATAACGGAATAGAAATGATAGTCCGTATTATTAAGCAATTCTAACATATTATATATTAATACATAAATGTTAACATGGTTAAACACAATAGAAAAGTTGTATGCACATTCTCTACAAAAAATGTGTGAAGTGATACAAGACGCATAGATTATATGTACATGTAGCTCAGCAACAGATGCGAATTATATGGAATGTAAGCACGCTTGGGTGCGGTTTATTATTTAAAAATGTCATATTACTTTGGTAAATCACCAAACACTGGCAATTACCCCACTTGTAGAAAAACGGAAGTCACGTGACTGCATATGTCATGGTTAATTGAATATTGTCGTCAAATGAACGTACACATATTGGACTGTGTTGCATATATGTTTAAACAAGATCCATCGTAGGCACAAATATGGATAAACTGTAACTCGTCCTTTAATGATAAGAGCGCTGACAAAGTTTTTTCTCAAAATAGCAATAGTGACCTTGAGCCCAACAGTTTAGAGTAGAACTGAAGGCAATGATCAGGAATCGATACAATTAACCCAAAGCTCCCATCGGAGACACCAAAGAGAAAGAAATACAAACATGTCACAACCAGGCCCAAATGGAAACATCTATATCGGAAAGCCGAAAGGACAGTTACTTTCCCACAAAATGGCCAATTTGGTAACCAAAACAAAATAATAAAAGCGATACAAACACTCAAAGACAAACCATAATAAAGAAAAAAAAACGCGACAGATGAACCACATTGGAACGCAAGTCGAACTTGCTCCAGATACTATCATACATAATATTTATGTGAAGTTATATTAAAATCAAATTAAGGAGTCTAGCATTCATTTTGATAACACACCCGTGCGACATAGTGCATTTTTTCACGTCTCCAAAATGGTCATTTTTCTGATGAAAATACTTAATATTTTCTTATAACTATTGCAAACATAGGTTGTTGGTTCTCGTTAGAACCGCCTCCATGAGGCGGTTCTAACGAGTACCCACAACCTATGTCTTGGAGCAAAAATAAGAAAAATACTGCATACCCCCGTAAACCAAAGTTTTCTCTATATAAAGTGGGATATAGGGGGTCTTTATTTCACGGACTTGTTCACGTGATGCTAGAGGACAACAAAGTTATTTTAAAATAACTACAGTGACCATGACCTTGAGGCTAGGACCCTGAAAGTCGAACGCACTTAAGACATACACAATAACAAATATTTGTGTGAATTTATATTAAAAATCCAACAGTAAATGTGGATGCTTGAGCCAGGATAAAGCAAGTATGTTCGTATAAATGCACGTATGTACGCACTTACGTACATACTCACATACATTCTTGCGTATAGGAAACTAGAGTGTTCCTAAGTTTTTCTGTGATTTGACATTCTGGCCTACTTTTTGGCGCCACATGACCCATATTAGAACTTGACCAAGGTATTGTCATGATCATTGTGGGCAAGTTTGATGATGATTGGACCAAAACAGTGGCCTCCAGAGTGGTCTCAAGAATAACGTACATTTACCCAATGCAAGTCTATAGGACCTTGTTGTTGGCATAGCAACCAATGTTTTTATTTGATTTCGATTGAAAGCACATGTCATCCATCCACCAACAGACTGATGCTACAGACGAGAAATGAGATATAACTGGTCAAAGGTGCTGTCGAACAGACAACGGACAGACGACGGATCGAAAACTATACAATAATCTCTCCTCATTTGGCCTAGGGGCATACAAATAGGCCACAGGTCAAGTTCAATATTTTTAAGTGAGTTGGCAGCCCCTTTCACAAGCAATCTGCATGCTTTACATGAAGGCTCTGTCTCAAACAATACCAAGTTATGATAAAATAGGCCACATGTCATAGTCAATGCCACAGGTCTACATTTTATATGATTATGACGCCCTTGTCACAAGGAACCTACATGCCAAATATGAAGGCTCTATATGAAGGATTTAAGCCCCCCCCCCCCCCATTGGAATTCGTATAACTGACCGTTCCAGGGTGGTTCTTCTGTCGCGGTTTATTTTTGTTACGGTTTGTCTTGAGTGTTTGTATCGCTTATTTTATTTTGTTTTGGATAGCCAAGTGGCCATTTTGTGGGAAAGTATTTGTCCTTCTGGCTTTCCGCTATTGGTGTTTCCCTTAGGGTCTAGTTGTTACATGTCTGTGCTTCTTTCCCTGTGTTGTCTCTGATGGGAGTTCTGGGTTAATTGTATCGATTCCTTTGCATTGCCTTCGCTTTTGTTTTCTATCTTATAAGGTTAAAATAGTACGATGAAGTAAGTCACAAGTCAATGTCAAGGTCAAAGTTAAATTGTGTATAGATGGGAAATAAAAATCAAAAAAAGGGAAGCTCTTGTTACAAGGAATTTATTTGCCCAATATGAGGGCTTTATCTCAAACGGTTCAAAAGGTCATAGGTCAAGGTCAATATCAATATTTTTATGTGTAAGTGGGAAGTCCTTGTCACAAGAAACTTACATGTCAAATATGAAAACTCTATATCAAACAGTTTAAAGTTATTATAAAGTAGGTCACATCACAGGTCAAAGTCAATATCACAGGTAAATGCTATATATGAAGGCTCAAACTCAAACAGTTCAAAATTATTATAAAATGGCTCACAGGTCAAAGTCAATGCCACAGGGCAGACTTTTGTATGATAGGGAACCTACCAGGAACCTGCATGCCAAATACGAAGGCTCTATTTCAAATAGTTTAAAAGTAAATATAAAGGTCGCAGTTCAAGGTCGGGTCACAGGTCATTTTTTATTGGGGGAACGCTTGTCACAAGAAACCTACAAGCCAAAAATGAAGGCCGTATCTCACAGGGTACAAAAGTTATGACCACTGCTATTTTTTCTTTAATGTAGGTCAAAGGTCAAGGTCAACATCAAAATGTTTGCATGAGTGGGAAGCCCTTGTCACAAGAACACTACATGCAAAAGATGAATGCTCTTTATCATATGACGTCGCGTCTGAGAGTGTAATAACGTCATGTATTATTTTCGATAATCAACTAGTGGATTAAATATGCAAATTAGCTACATACGTCCCGTAACGTTACATGTACGACGTCCTTAACGACGTCGCGTTTACTAACGGCGGAATATTGACATTTTTGGAAACAAATCGTGAATAAAATGCGTTTTAAATGTCATATGATAAAAAGAATCTTGCATTCGTGCTCATGTATTATTGAATTTATTAAACTCGTTGAGAAAAAGGGATAAAATGCTCGGCAAAGCCTCGCATTTTATCCTTTTTCCTCAACTCGTTTAATAAATTCAATAATACATAGACACTCATGTAAGATCCTCTATATCTCGATGGTTCAAAAGTAATAATAAGAAAGTCACATGCATTTATTTGTATGAGTGGAAAGCTCTTGTCACGAGAAACTTACAATGCATAGAGGATCTTACATGAGTGCTCATGTATTATTGAATTTATTAAACGAGTTGAGGAAAAGGGATAAAATGCGAGGCTTGCCGAGCATTTTATCCCTTTTCTTCAACGAGTTTAATAAATTGTTGACATAGAGGATCTTACATGAGTGCTCATGTATTATTGAATTTATTAAACGAGTTGAGGAAAAGGGATAAAATGCGAGGCTCTGCCGAGCATTTTATCCCTTTTCCTCGACGAGTTTAATAATTCAATAATACATGAGCACGAATGCAAGATTCTATTTATCATATGACATTTAAAACGCATTTTATATACGATTGTTTACAAAAATGTCAATATTCCGCAGTTAGTAAACGCGACGTCGTTAAGGACGCCGTACATGTAACGTTACGGGACGTATCTAGCTAATTTGCATATTTAATCCACTAGTGGATTATCGAAAATATTACATGGCGTTATTACACTCTCAGACGCGACGTCATATGATAAATGCCAAATTTGAAGGCTCAAACAGTTCAAAGTTAGTATACCGTAGGTCACGTCACAGATAAAAGTCAATGTTACAGGTCAAAATGCTATATTTGAAAACTCTATCTCAAACAGTTCAAAGTTATGATAATTAATGTCACACGCCAAAGTCAATGTTACACGTCAGGCTGCTATATATCAAGGCTCTGTCTCAGACAGTTCAAAGTTATGATAAAGTAAGTCACAGCTCAAAGTCAATGTCACAGGTCAAAATTTTGTATAACTGGGGAGCACTTATAATAAGGAACCTACATACCAAATGTGAATACTCTATCTCAAATCGTTTGAAAGTAATGAATAAATAGGTCACAGTTCAATGTCAACGTTACAGGACAAAATTGTTGTATGGGTGGGAAACCCTTGTCACAAGAAACCCACATGCCAAGTATGACGGCTAAATCTCAACTGGTTAAACGTTATGATAAAGTTTATCAAGTCAAAGTCATACGTCGACTTGTTGTAAGGTTGGGAATCCCTTGTCACAAGGATTGTACATGCCAAATATTAAGGCTGTATCTCAAACATATCAAAGTATGACAAAGTAGGTCACAGGTCAAGGTCACAGGTCTATTTGTGTATGAGTGGAAAGCCAATGTCAGAAAAAAAAATACAAACCAAATATTAAGGCTCTGTCTCAGGGTTAAAAAAATATGAACAATGGTATTTTCTTTTCTTTAAAGTAGGTCAAAGGTCAAGGTCAACAACCAAATCTGTTGTATAAGTAAAAAAGCCCTTGTCACAAGAAACAAATATGCAAAAGATGAATGCTATATCTCGACTAATTTAAAAGTTATGACTAATGGTATTTTGTTCGTTAATGTAGATGATAGGTCAATGTCACAGACCGTTTTTGTAAGAATTGGAACTCGTTGTCACTAAAACCTTATTGCAAAATATGAAGGCACTATCTCAAACGGTTCAAAAGTTATGACCTATGTTATTTGTTGTCTTAAAACAGATTAACGGAACTAAAAACGTAACCGTTCTATTCATAACATACCTTATCTGACCGAGATATATTATCTAGATGAAAGTTTGCCTGTAGAGTGTTCGCAAGTTTGATGATCAAAACTGCGGCCTCTAGAGCGTTCATATGGTTTTGCTATGATTTTACCTATTGACCCGACTAGACCTATATTCCATCGTGACCGAGACATTGTCAAGATGATCATTCTGAGCAAGTTGGATGATAACTCGACCAATACTTAAGCATCTAGAGTGCTCACGAGGTATTTCTATTATTTAACCTACTGACCTACATTTTGACCCGACATGACCCATATTCAGACTCGAACGAAATATTAACAAGATGTCAATATTGTCAGGATTATCATTCTAAACATGTGCACTGATGATTAGACCAAACCTGTGGCTTTAAAGTGCCCACAAGTTGTTTTGTTTTTTCTACAATTTGACCTACTACCTTCTTTTAAATCTGACATGACCCATATTCAAACTTTACAGAGATATTGTCAAGATAATCAGGTACTCTATAATTTGACATACCGACCTACTTCTTGATTTGACATGACCCATATCCTGTCTTTAACAAGTTATTGTCAGGATAATCATTCTGAACAAGTTATATGACGATTGGACGAAACATGTTGCCCCTAGAGTGTCCACGGCGTTTTTCAATGATTTGACTTACTGACCTATTTTTGGAATCGAAATGACCCATATTCGAACTTTATCGAAATATTTTCAAGATGATCATTCTCAGCAAGTTTCATGATGATCGGATCAAAACCGTAACATCTAGAGTAATTATAAGGTTTTTTCTACTATTTGACCTACTGGCCGTTGTGTTGATCCGACATGACCCATATTCGAACTTGATCGAACTGTTGTCATGATTATAATTTTGAGCAAGTTTGTTGATGACTGAAAAATGTGACCATCAGAGTGCTCGCAAGATTTGACCTACTGACATACTTTTTGACCCATCATGACCCATATTCGAACTTTACCGAAATATAGCCATGATGATCATTCTAAAAACGTTTGATGATGATTGGACCTAAACTGTGGCTTGTAGAGTGTTTGCAGTAATAACAACCATTTTCAAACAGAAAGTCTATGGGACCTTGCGGTTGTCATAGCAACTAAATAATTTTTTATTCGATTTTGATGAAAATCTTATGTCATCCGTTCCCGAAATCCGAGGCATGCTACAGATGAGAAATATTAAGATCATCCAGCAGGCTGCAGAGATATAACTGGTAAAAGGTGCTAACGGGCGGACGACGGATGGAAGCCTATACTATAAGCTCCTTTGGGCCTTCGGCCAAGTGAGCTAAACTCCTGATGAAATATATACCCTATATACACGTATACATATATAAAAAGGCATGTCATTTCATGTTGAGCATCTATTGGGCGGACAATTCAGATGAAATGTCAAGTATAAGTAAAACAAAGATCAGGAATTGATACAATTAACTTACTCTATCTATAAAAGACACCAAAGGGAAAGAAATACAAACATTAAGCGACCAGACCATAATAGAAACCTAAACAAAGGAAGGCCATATGGACAGTTAATTTCGCACAAAATGGCCATATGGCCATCCAAAATTAAAAGACACAAGTGATACACACAGTAAGTAACAAACAACAACATAAATAAATCGCCACAGAAGAGCCGCCTTGGAACGGTCAGTGGAAGATTTCCACTGGGGGGCTTAAATCGATTTTACGTGGCCAAGCCTGATTTTCAATGAAAAATAAAAAATCAATTAATAGAATTAAAGAACAATCATAATTTGTTATCAAATTAACACTGATATAACCTTATAGTAGCAAATTAAAAAATCACAAATCATAGTATCGATTCTCTGAAAGGTTTGTTGTTGATGTTTAGCATAAAAGCGGCGACATTACTTTCAAATCTTAGGACTTTTTACCTAAATTGAGCATAATGATGTTCAAGTCCTGCAGTAACTCTTTCTACCATTATACCATATAGCTAATTTAATTATTAGGACCGCCAGAGCCCAACATCACTTTTCTTGAGCACATTTGAATTAGCTAACCTGGTAAACCATACCCACTGCCCACCCTCGAAGCTCTGCCATGGATGGATCCAGCTGACAATCTATTTCACAAAGCTCTGAATGGCGATAGTAAGCCCCAATAGGCGGTTACATTTTTGAAAAACAAACCCTCAAGATTTTGAATTTTATAATGATAAGTTAACTAATACCAATTAATTAAATAAAATAATCACTATATTTTTTAAATCTGATACCGTAATGAAACTAAGTATTGGAAGTAGTTTAGGCCGTAGTACCAAAGCGTTAATCCAAAATCATTAGTCCATTGACAAAATGGCAAATATCAATGTTCAAATCAACAGACATGGACTCAAGAAGAGTGTAATCAGGCGTCCGCGGATAGTAAGCATTACTAGGTAAGCAAGCTTCGCCCATCGACCCGAACTAAGAAAAGGTGTAAATGCCGAGAAGGGTATGTTCGAGATTTTGGAAGTCTTCCTATGGCTTTCCATTGGCAAACATATCAGAAATAATTCTGGAAATTGCCACATTGTACAGATCAACAAGATCATGGTGCCTCCCATAGAACTTCTTGAGTGTTGATACTAGTTTGGTTTTTTGATACCCCTGGCATAACAACCTGGTAGTGAGCACCTTCCCACGTTTCATAAAGTCCTGATACTTGGAACAGGCTCTAGAATAACGGATTAACTGTGAAACGTAAACTCCATATGCTGGTGAAGACGGGATATTACTGCTCAGGAACGGAAAGTTAACAATGGGAAATCTGAAGTCATCTCGTTTATCGTACAGCCTAGTAGTAAGCTTCCCGTCATCAATATTGAGATAACAATCCAAGTATGAGGAGGAGGTTGCAGTCTCTGTTGTTTCCTTAATTTCAAGTTCACGTGGATAGATGAATTCCAAGTACTCTGCAAATTTAGCATTTTTCAGAGACAATAAATCATATATATATATCTGTAGGTGAAATTGAATGGTTGTGCAAGGCGTTTCTTGCCTGCTTTGAGGAGACCTTGTACAAACTCCGCCTCATACGAGTACACGTCGGCCAGCAACGGTGCACAATTAGTATTATGCTTATTGTTTGCTGAAATAATAGGCCACTGAACTCCACGAAAGTATTGTCAATTAGATATTCCAGCATCCTTATGACATCTGCATCAGTGTACTTTTGTTGTGCATCAGAGTGATCTCGAACGAAGTATGTGTCTTTGTAGCCAAGGACAACATAGTGGTAGCGACGGTTACCATTCTTGTGGGAAACAAAACATTGATGTATGATTTCCTTGAGTTTACATTTCAATTTATCATGAGGAATAGTTGTGTAGAGTGTTGAGAAATCGAAAGATTTTATGCTGTTTACTGAGAGAAAAGGCTATGACTGAAGATGTTCTAGAAGTTCTTTGGAGTTTTTCAAGATCCACATCTGATTTACACCACTCCTGGCATATGCAGTGTCACAATATTTCTGAGAGACATCTTTAACTGCAGAAAGGATTCGTGTTAGGATCTGTGAAAGAGGCTTGGTTGAGCACTTAGCTGAACCCGCGGTATATCTCTGCTTGTACGGATTCTTGTGAAGCTGAGGAATCCAGTACAATTTTGGAAGTTCCATAGTAGAATTCGTTTCGGCTGACCGTTCCAAAGCGGTTCTTCTGTCGCGGTTTATTTTTGTTATGGTTTGTCTTTGGGTGTTTGTGTCGCTTTTATTATTATTTTTTTTGATGGCCTATTGGCCATTTTGTTGGAAAGTAACTGTCATTTGGCTTTCCGCTATTAATGTTTCCATTAGGCCTGTTGTTTCATGTTTGTGTTTCTTTCCATTTGGTGTCTCTGATGGGAACTGTGGGTTGATTGTATCGATTCTTGATCACTTCCTCCCCTTTGTTTTGCTGGGGCATTCATATGCAGTCAGCCATCAACTAGGCCCTGGTGCATCCTTTAACAAGAATGGATAATATCTCGAAGAACAGTTTGAGCAGATAAACTTAGAATTAATATTGTCCGTGACTGTGCATCAAGACAACACGCTTTTATAATTTTGACCCACTTGAACCCCAATTTTATACAGTAAAACTAGGGTTTGCAGGGGTAAACTTTACATTTCATATTTCTGCCATATATATAGATTGTTGGGTTTAGAGTAGCAATAAGAAAAATATCACAGTTTTTCGTCTTAGCATGTTTATTTTTTCTGCGATACAGGTTACGATGTATTTGTTTAGGTATGTTTTCGTAAATGGTGATTCACTGAGAATATTGCTCATGCAGCTCCTGTTTCAAAGTACTTGGTCCCAGATTCTCCGAGACAATCTCAATAATCCCTGTCATACCTGTTGTAAATTTGGGAAAAGTCTGTGTTAACAATTTCTACCATGATGACTTGTACAGGAATATAATGCCAACCATATAAATCTTAAGACATCATAGTGTAGAATATATTTTCCTGTCCTTTGAAATCATTGATTTCATTGTGGAATTTTGAAAATATTTGAGGGTCACTGATGATGCCTAATTGGCCGAAACTAGCTAGTCTGCACTTCATATATCCGATTCTGTGGTGTATTCCTTGCTTCCAAAGGACAACCCTTTTATAGGCAATATTCTCATTACAAGTCATCCGATGAAGATCAACACCCAGTAATGATACTGATTATGACACTCCGTGTGCAATGATAAGTGTATCCAATATCAAAGATGGACAGGCTATAGTGGCACTTCAGAAACTCAAGGAAGACATGCTAATAATTAACTGCAAAGGCATATGAAGTATTTATGACCATTCCGATTTATTGTAGCTTTTTATTGACTCCAACACCAATAGCTCGTTGACTATCAGCTAGCCAAGCCCATTCTTGTGTCCTTAGGATATTCTTGGTTCTAGAAGTGAAATGTCTAGGGGAATGTTGGAATATGTTCTTACCTTTACATTACTTTTATTTTTAACATGTAATTCAGTAAGTTGAACATGTATGTTCTCATTCGAATTACTTGGACGAGCATTTCTAATAAGTACATATAACACACAGATATTTCATAAACCATCAAAAAGATGTACCTAAAGATTTACACATAATCTAGATAAAGTCAGTGAAATGTAGCACTTTATTATTGAGAGAATGTGATTACATAGCGATATACAGTATCATACTGTCTCACTGGGGCAGTCCTAACAAGCAACCATAACCTATGTTTGAGTAGAATTAAGAAAATATCACAAATTATCCTCAGAAAAGTGTTAATTTTATAGGCATGACAGAATGTCACAATGCATGATGCCTGGCATGGGACGTGAACCTGGAACCGGTGCAGGTTATAGACTACTGCGTTTTTTTTTCTTGAGGTCCCCGTCAACAATATTTAGGGTTTTTTAGACATTGATTCCAATTGCGTGGAAGTTTGACCAGACACTGAAAAGAAATGACATCTCAAGCCCTACCGCCCATAGAAACCGGTTGTGTACAAAACGCAGTCAAACTTGCATCACTTTTTCTGAGCAGGCTAGCAGATATAGAAGGTTTCGGGTAAATTTCCTTTCTGTTTTCTACATCCAGGATGCTCTAGTGGAAGACAACGTATGGGACTATTCAAAAGAGGTCTTAGAAACCACCTTTGAAGGGTCCAAAAGGAGGTCTTAATATTAGAATTTCGCTGTAAAAACACATACATCCCACAACAAACACACACCTGCACATACCAAACCCTTTTGGTTATTTTAAACCATACACTCCTCGTACAAAGTACCAGTTTCCATTATATAATTATTCCGCACTGAGAATACAATATAATGCCACCGAGAGTGATGCAAATCATATACACTACCCCCCCCCCCACCAATTCAAACTCTATGTATCCTAATCTCATACCTGATAGTCGAATGTAGACCAGCAGCCCACTTATCAACCTCTGAACCAGAAATCATGCTATGAGTATATACCATATGAGCCAGCGCATGACAAAACCTATACAAATATGTTCTATAAATGGGTTTTCCTTTGGAAGCAAGGAATACACCACAGAAATGAAAAATATGGAGTGTATATGTTTTCTGGGCCAGACTAGCTAGTTTCGGCCAATTAGGCCTCATCAGTGACCCTCAGATATTTTCAAAATTCCACAATGGAATCAATGATCCCAAAGGACAAGAAAATATAATCTACACTATGATGTAGGGCAGGGAGACGTTTATCGCCGCCACACATTCCCACACACCAGCTGTAGTGAAGTTAAATATGTTCTATAAAAGGGTTATGCTTTGGAAGCAAGGAATACACCACAGACGTGCGACCCTCAAATACACGGATCAGTCTGGTGATGTCCGTTTTATCTCATTGAAAAGCCCACAGGCTATGGACGGGCAGGTGAAATCAACGAAGGCTCCAATCAGATTTTGCAAAAGCGCAGGCTGATCCGTGTCATCGTCGGTTGCACAAGCCCCAACGCAGGCCTCGCCGCGTACTAACTCATACAATATTTGTGATGGTTGTCTGACAGCCCCCCCCCCCCAAAAAAAAAGAACCTCCCCATATAATCCCATTACCCTGACATGGCCTACCCTATCTGATATTAAATTTAAAATCATCTGTTTACTGATGACATAAGATATCTAATTGACGGTAGACGTCTTCAAGATAAATCTTTGGTTTATCATCAACTTTGAATTGAATGTCCTCAAAAAAATGTAATAAATGTTCTTACCTCATTATCTCTCACTTAGCGTCATAGACTTCACAATCAAGGAGAAAATACTCTACTATTTCTCGCTCACCACAAGCACAAAAGGGATCATCAACCACACAAACAGCGTGGAGGAAGTCTTTGAGTCTGCAGTCACCACTCTGCATTTGCAGTATCACCCTCTGATTTTTTGTGCCCTTGAAACTGATTTTTTTAGTTTGACCTCTGGATGCTATTGGTGCAGGTTTATGCTTTTTTCCGATATTTCTCATTTTCGTTGCCATTTCCCCCTGACTGCTTCTCTTGTTGCATGTTTTATTTGTGCCTGTGTAGCATCTCTGGATGATATGAGAGCTTGCTTTCTTGTACTTTTATGTCATCCCAAACGCCTACTGTAGAAACCAACTAAGCACTGACTGTCACTGAAAATCAAACCCGTATCAACCCTGCCTTTCAACTTTTCTTGTAGAATAAAATCTAGTGTCATCTTTATAACGGCAAGTTCACCAATGGGAATGGAAGCCAGCTTAGACACAGATTCTATAAGCTCTATTTGTCATCATAGAGATCTGCAAGAGCCAGCACCACCGGGACAAGGATATCCTCAGTAAGAGCCATCAGTGATAGCCATTTACGCCTATGCCCTAAAGTAGTTTCTCATTGACCGCTCTCGTATCTGTGCGGCAGTTCTTGACTTTGATGATGCACGATTACTCCAGTATTCTGGTTTTAACCCTTTCTAGAATATATGTCTATTCGTTGGTGCCAAGTACTCTAAATGTGTGCCTCTTGCTTATTTCCATAGAGGCTAAAGTCAACATGCCGCGTCATCAATCCAAATGGAGTGATTAATTCTTCCTTAGATCAGACTCCAGTGTTGACTGGCATTTAGTGATAGTTTGCCTTATGGTCTCATCAGCCATGTTTTTGTACATGCCTGACTGAAGTTCTTCTCTGCGAAGCTCAAGTCGAGGTAAAACATTTTCTTATATCTCCAATGCTTCCAAATTCGCTGTACTAGGACATCCTAAAAGCAAAGAGCTAGACCTTAACGTTGTATTTTTTTCCAATCTGACTGCAGTTTGCAATCTGCCAGACTGGAGCTGCATATTCAATTTGTGGAACAACAATGCTGTTGTATAACTTAAACATACATGTATTAGGAGTACCATTTTTTTCTCCTTTGCAAACAATCATTAGAGAACGCAGCGCATTTGTTGCCTTCTTTCAATATATCCAAATGATCGCAAAATGTTATTTTCTTAACAAAGATGACACCAGGCACCTTAACCTTTTGTACTTTCAGTTTCAGGGCCCTGTTTCAGTCCATGTACCAAGTATATCGTCAGAAATACGCAAATGTTTATATAAAAAATATAGGTGTCTTTAAAGTTCAGGCTTAATATGAAATTACTGCATCGTTGTTCTTACCGATTTTTTTCTTATTGCTAAGGTATGTGTAATTATACGCATCTGACCAGCTGACGACTTGCAAAAATGGCGCCATATCAGTGAACAATTGTATGCAAATGAGTTTGTTTATGGACATACTGGTTACCATCGTCAACTATCATAGGTGAAATGGACGCCATATATTCGTAACCGCTATTCGAGCCCTAAACATAGACGTGATTTCATTGGATAACGTTTAAATTGGGAAACTCGCTGTTATTCGCTGATTTTTAATTATTCGGACTTTTCTGGTCAAGGACAAAAGTATTTCAGACCCTAGTATACGCAACCCCATAATGCCATACGCGATACCATTTGGCGCCACCGC
Organism: Lucinisca nassula; assembly: GCA_963580285.1. Taxonomy (NCBI): domain Eukaryota; kingdom Metazoa; phylum Mollusca; class Bivalvia; order Lucinida; family Lucinidae; genus Lucinisca; species Lucinisca nassula. The sequence continues at coordinate 23,311,929 of OY757017.1, forward strand.
TGTTGCTGCTTCGCAGCCACGAGGCGGTGTCACTTATAATATTACTAATAATAACAAGAAGAAGAACAATAACAATAACAACAACAGCAACGAGAAAAATACTAAAATTATTAATATTAATAATATTATTATTAATTATAAGTAAATAATAATAATAAAGTAAAATAAATCAAAAGGTTAACTTTGGAAGCAACAATACATATTAGAATGAAAACCGGAAACTCGGTTTTATTGAGTTTCTTCATAAACTGCACTGTTGTATGCAAGGCTGAATACGCCCCCTAGCATCGATTTCAGCGGTACTCGATTTTCAAATTACTTGCAATGGACTCAACGCATCCAAAGAAAATAAAAATATAATGTACCCCAGTCGGCGGCCACCTTTGATAAACTTTATGTAAAAAGCAAGTATCAAGTAAACTTTTTAAAGAAGTCGCAAAAATAATTGTAAATAAATAAATAAATTAATTAAAAGAATAAATTCATATAGAGAAATAGACATATAAAATATTACCTACCTTTTTTCACGTTTCCTTACAAGTCGTTTGCCAGTATTTGTATCGAAATATACGCTGTCTGTCAAGAAAGCCTACTGAACGAATCCTGAATAAACACTTTCAATTTATATTCTTTGATAAAGCATTAGTATTTTTTTATATTTTCGCCATCTGTTGGCTGATAACATGAGTCATTCTACTTAATCACACAGACGTGGCAAATTTAACGTGGAATATAAAGGCATAACGACAACGCATCAAAGTAACATACTGTCCTCTTACATACATGCCTTTCCAAGAGGCTGGCCCCCGCCCATAGGGGCTTGTAGAAATATATGGGCTGCATGATGCTTCCACGCAGAGCTGAATCCGGCCAGCACACTAGTACTGGTAAACCGCTTAGAGAATCTAAGTAGAAGTAAAACAAAGATCAGGAATTGATACAATTAATTTACTCCACCCATAAAAGACACCAAAGGGAAAGAAATACAAACATTAAGCGACCAGACCATAATGGAAACCTAAACAAAGGAAGGCCATAAGGACAGTTACTTTCCCACAAAATGGCCATATGGCCATCCAAAATTAAAAGACACAAGTGATACACAGTAAGTAACAAACAACAACATAAATAAATCGCCACAGAAGAGCCGCCTTGGAACAGTCAGTGGAAGATTTCCACTGGGGGGCTTAAATCGATTTTACGTGGCCACAATCCTCGCCCTTACTTCCGTCGCGATTTAGACAAATAATTTGTTCAGTCCGCCTCCTAACTCCTCAGTGCAACATCTCCGTGAACACAAAAATCAAAGAACCACAGAGGTGAAACAACGGTGAGGACTCGTCAGCAAGAAACCACTGAAATGCTGGAGCAAAAGAAAACCAACAGTTAGACTCCGATGAGCCCGACCAGAGACAGAGCATCAGGCACCAACCAACATTATCTCTCGTATTCTCAATAAGCCTTTACGTTGGAGCCGTCATAGAATCTGAGGCCTGACCCACCGGCGTGCAATTAAAGAGGGAAGCAAAGTTGCCAACCGTGATTGGGTTAACTACCATGCATGCAGTCTGTCGTATAATATCCATGTTGTACCCAATGTTTTTATATCGAAGAATGATTTTACGAAATTGGGTGTTGAAGTCATTGCGGTTATATATTTTTCTGAATTTATATACTAAGTCACCATAAAATTCGGGTTCCGATAGACCCTGCTGCAGAAGAGACTTAAGTCCAATATTGAATTTTGAAATTAAATCAGGATGGCGTCTATAAAATTTTGAAAAGGCTTTGCGTAGTTTATGGTACCGATAACCCTGATTAAGGAGTTTAGCCGTTAATAATTTATTGCGAGTGTTGAAGTCAGTTACATGACTACACACTCTAGCAAATCGAATTAATTGCGAAATATAAACGCCATATGATGGCGCACGAGGAACATCACCATCCAAAAAAGGAAAATTTACAATCTCAAAATCAAAGTCATCGCGTTTATCATAAATTTTGCACGAAACCAATCCATCTACAATAGATAGATGTAAATCCAAAAACGGGGCCTCGGTATCAGAAGAATTTGCTTTATTTAACTGAAGTTCTAGGGGGTAACTCTGACTGATCAAACCATCAAAATAGGTATCATCAATATTTAATAAATCATCTAAATATCTAGAAGTAGAGCTAAAAGCTTCAATAATTTCAGATTGGTTATCAATGGAAAGCGACAAAATGAAGTCTCTTTCATAACTTTACAAGAACAGATCAGCCACAAGAGGTGCGCAATTAGTACCCATCGGAATACCCACAATTTGTCTAAATAACTTAGTACCGAATCTAATATAAATATTGTCAAGTAGTAAGCCTGTCCAGGAACCGCGGTGCGAGGCGGACCGTCCATGCTAATAAACCCTATTGGTTTCTTTGGGCGACAGAGCTTGAGATGTCATTTCATCTCAATGAGATATCATTTCATCTCAATGTCGGGTAAAAGTCCCACAAATTTGGAAGCAACGTCTCCAAAATGACCTTTACAGAGTTGACGGGGACGTTAAACCTCAAATCAAACAAACAAAAGCTTCCTTCTAAAACGGAATCCAATACGTTGGCTAGCAATATTGTTGCTAATAAGAAATAATTGAATTCTTAATAAGTATCAGGAAGTCTGAAAAACCCTCTTTATTATTTTGTACTCCACATAATTTATATTTACATACTATCAAAATGTTCTAGAACGGGTTATCGTTTGGAAGCAAGGAATACACCACAGCACGGGAAAATACCGAGTTTACATGTTTTCTGGGCCAGACTAGCTAGCAAGCTAGTAAAACCTGATGGAAATTAAATACTTCGTAACTAAATGTCTAGGTTCTAATTCTACATGTCATTATTTTCGATGATAGTCACATTCAAATTTGGTTTCCTCTGACCAGTAAGTAGTAATGCGTAACAATCCAATTGGGCCCCGTCAGGCGATTTTGGTACTTATCGCCTATGCGAGCAGCGAAGGTTCAGGCGAGCCTGCGCATCCGCGCAGTCTCGCCAGAACCTTCTCTACTCGCTCATACAAGCAGTGAATCAAGAGGAACGTTCAGACAGAAAACCATATCCCTGGCCCCTCTGAATGGTTTGGCATGCGCAGTTAAAATTTGTCATGACGGAATGCTCGAAGGCACAAATTCGCTTGGCTGGGCACAATTCACACATTCTTTGTTTTAATTCAGAGACGTAACTGTAAATGGTATCATCCATCTTGTAATGTTCATTAATCAATGTTTGTTCATTAGTGATGATGTAAATTATAACAAAGAGTGGGCTTTAACAGAATGTTTTCGGATACTTTTTAACCTTTTGAGGCTTATCCATGAGTAGCACCCACCACTTGTTTCGCCCCAAACTAACGAAGGCAAATAACTTATTAATGGTTAAATATAGATTTATGAAAATATCTGAGGCTCACTGATGAGGCCTAATTGGCCGAAACTAGCTAGTCTGGCCTAGAAAACATATACACTCCATATTTTCAGTTCTGTGGTGTATTCCTTGCTTCCAAAGGATAACCCTTTTATAGAACATATTATTATACCCGCTTTTATGTAAAAAAAGGTATATTAGTTAAGTCAAGGGTCTCCGGACGTTCCTCGGCCCCTCTTTCCATCTGCGACGAACATAGTGAATGCAGCAACTTCTTTGTTTGTCCATGGTGACCAAACTTGGTACGCATATCGCCGAGGTCCTGCAGATGCGCACGGTTGTATCAAAGTGCTGTATCAAATGATGTCAGCCTCGATAGCGCAGTGGTTAACGCGTTCGACTTATGATCGAGAGGTTGTGCATTCGAACCGGCCACCAGTGTCGAGGTGTATCCTTTGGCAAGACACGTAATGACACTGCTCCACCCTACCCAGGTGTAAATTGGTAGCAGTGGTGTAAAAGACACTGCCTCTCTCTCTCGTACGCGTGAAAAGACCCGGCATGAGTGTTTGAGAGCTTTGCAATAAGCTTGAAGCTTTCATCGCATCGCAATCGAACTAAAATAAATTACTATAAACTAGATGGTTGATCTGACTACCCCGCGCTGTCATGATGTGAGGTAAAATAGGTCAAATGTAGAAAAAGCGGGTATTTGCGATGGTGCACAATCGACTGGGGGATCTAGCAAGGAGGAGTTTTAACAAGGTATTATGTTCCATTGACAGGTGGAGGAGTACTTGTTTCTCTTGTAGGGTAGACTGCATAAGGATTATGAAGAGTACGTTAAAGATAACGTTCGATAATGTGGGCCCGGTAGGCGGTCCAGTAATCCGGATATGTAATCCTATTTAAGAGGCCATATACTTGATTGTGAGAAAAGAGAATAGTGACCCACTATCTAATGTAGCTGCCGCCACCTATCAAACCTACCCTATATAATCTACATTCGTGTGAGTTGGACAGGATCGATCCCGGGCTTCTCCAGACTTTCTGATGAGTCTTTAAACCGAGGTCCCGTCTCCGTATGACCTTAGCTGTTGGTGGGACGTAAAACTAAAACTCACTCACCAACTCGTGTGAGTGGGTTGAAACTTCTTGTGTGCGAAACTTCTAAAAGAGTGGCTCGACCAGTAGGGCGAAATGACAACTAACGTCTTTCTAGGCGGAACATTCAGCGGAGAAAATGGTTTCCGGTGTAAGTGGGACACGTCTAGAGCTGACTGTCTTCTGGGCGACAAGGTCTTACAGAAATGGTCTGTCACGACTCGGGTATCCGCAATAGATCTTGTACGATCAGGAATCTACAGAATATGTGATGGTTTAGTTTGGGCAGGGCGGGTCCACACATGTGTAGCTAAAGGCAAGAACACTACTTTATAATAAATTTGACTTATTACCTTTCATCGACTTACAAACTTTTATTAAATCGGCCATAATTCTAAAACCATGCAAGATATTCAAATGAATCTCGCTTTGGTTATTCACATCGACACAACGTATGTGAAGCAGACGGCAACAACTCTAGATTTTATAAACTTTCACTTATTCAGTTATTTTGCAAAACTTAGTGGCAAAGCATAATTGATTTAGACGACTATGTTGAAAACAACTAGAAAGAAACCGTCATAGTTACTGTACCTACTTAGAAAGTGCAACCCCATTGTATGTCTGAATGTTTCGACCAGTTTGTCCTTTAGAAGCCTCCTGGGTGTAGTGGTTACGCTACTCGCCTTGTAAACGAGGGGTCGGAGGATCGATCCCGGGCTTCTCCAGACTTTCGGATGAGTCTTTAAACCGAGGTTCTGTTTCCGGATGACCTTAGCTGTTGGTGGGACGTAACACTCGAACACTCACTCACTCACCAGTTTGTCCCCCACCCCCTACACTCACTGGTAAACTGACAGAATCAACATGACCTAAATATTGTTTGCTGGGCCGTTCACTACATACTAAACTAAAACAATTGATCACAAACAGACAACAATTTAAATTGTTCACAACGGCATGGTCTTACTGATAGTCCGAGAAAATAAAGTATGCGTTAATAATAACTATTCATAGCAGAATCAGTATACGATACAGCTTTTTTAGAACCGATATACCATTGACTACACTGCACACTACTTTAATTCCTGACGCGTGACGTAGCAAAAGGTATCAACTTGTGAAAGAGAGGTAGGCAGAGTGGTGCACAAGGGCAGATTGAAAGACATTTATGTAGACAACAAATAAGTACAGTAATGAGCCGACTAGATGGACACAGACAGATTCACAGAAAAAAAGATGAATTAAAAGGATAGAGGCATACAAAAAGGTAAACAAACATCTAGGCACTTTCCATATCAAGTTATTTTTGTTTGCAGAAAAACATTAGCCGTTAAATAACTGTCAGAATAAAAGCATTTAATAAATATTTCTTAGTACAATGTAACAGACTATATTAAAATGAAAGCTATGGAAAAAAATGTAGCTAAAATAAATTCAGATATAATGACGCAATGTTAAGAAAAACCTTTCTGCTGAGATGTTATGGCCGATACTGTTTGTAGAGACGGCCCCGGTCTAAAATATTGTTTATTTACTGTTACATGCTTTATTTTTATACACAAATCTTTCATTAGCAAAGAATCACAAAAACACGCCTATATGATTTTGACCCCTTGAACCCCAATTTTATATATTAAAACTAGGGTTTACAGAGATAAACTTTATTTTAGAGCAGAAATAAGGAACAATATCACAATTTTTCATCATTAAATTTTCATTTGTTGTCGGCGATAAAGGTGGCAATGTATTTGTATAGACGTGTTTTCGCAATGTCACTGATTTGGCTGACCAGTTAGACTGGTAAGCTTTGTATGATCTATTATTAGCTGGTAAGCCAATGGCCATTTGCTACAACATAACTGTCCTTGTGATAAAAAGATCTATTATCACCAGATGGTCACATTTATGGCATGGTTTGATATAACCAGCATTTAGCTAGATTATGTTAAGAGACGTATGTGAATTCTATTTATGCTGGTTGCTGACTTTGATGATTTTATTTCATTGTTTTTTGTTTTTTTTTTTGTTGTTGTTTTTTTTAGTGTGGTGGAGAGGGGGGAGGGGGGTAGGGGATAAAAGATGGCAAGAACCCAGCCTCTGCTCTGAACAAAAAAAGATATTATTTCTCACTGCTCTGGGCTCTAACCTCACTCCCTTAACATGAGAAACGCCAAATTCTGCAAACGAACGCCGGCTTTCTTTTCATAACGAAAACAAGTCTATATAATTTTGACCGACTAAAACCCAACTTTTATATTGTAAAAGTATTAAATGAAAGATTTATCCTTTGGATGCAATGAATACACCACAGGACTGAAAATTGAGAAGTTTACATGTTTTTTTCTAGGCCAGACTAGATAGTTTCGGCCAACTATAACTCATCCATGACCCTCAAATATTTCCAAATGTCCACAATGGAATCAACGATCACAAATGCTTCCTAAGGACAAGAAAATATAATCTATACTATAATGAAGGACAGGGTGTTTACAGGAGTAAACAGTATTATTATTATTATTATTATTATTATTATTATTATTATTATTATACCCGCCTTTCTGAAGAAAAATCGGGTATGTTGTTTTCGAACCAGAGTTGAGTGGTCGTCAGTCCATCTGTTTGTCCGTATGTCTGTCCGTATGTCTGTCCGTCCGTCATGTTTCTTGTAAATGGATCTCCTTTACAACCACTGAAGATACTTTTGAAACTTTACTTGTGGATAGCTCATGGTATGAAGATGGCATCGAGCTTTTTTTGTGACCTTGGCCCTTACATGACCCCAAGGTCAAAGGTCAGAAAGTAACTAGATCGACTGCGCGATCTAGTTTTTATTATTTCTGTTTAAAAACAATGGTTGTGGGTACTTGTAAAAGCCGCCATGGCGAAAGGGTTATAGCGAGTACCAACTCAATGTTTTAGCAGAAATATGAAAAATCTCAGGATTATTTTATCTATAAATAAGAAAACATCGTTTTGGTGGTAAAAATCTCAATATATATCGGGTGTTTGTTTTCGTAATGGTTATTGTTTTCTATGTCCCCGGTAGCAAAATCGGAGCCTTACATGTTTTTTTTTTTTTTTTTTTGCTTGTCTGTTGGTTGGTTTTGGGCAACTTTAACATTAATCATAACTTTTGAACCGTTTTCTATTGGGCAAGGTGTTTCTTTGTGAAAAGTGTTTCCAAGTCATACAAAATATTTTGACATTTGACTTCGATGCTTCCTTGAATGGTAATCGATGGTGTAAACGGGATCATGTTGGACATAAAGCTCTCCAAGAATGGGAACAGCATTTTGAATCAAAAAGAAATGAAGGCAATGATCAGGAATCGATACAAGTAACAAACACCTCCCACCAGAGACATCAAATGGAAAGAAAGACATACATTAGATAACAAGACCATTATTGAAACATAACTAGCAGAAAGCCAAAAGGACGGTTATTTTCCTACAACATATAAGTAGGCTTGGGGAAGTTCGAAACCCTGCGACGTCGGCCTATTAATTACAGAGTTATGTCCCCTTGATAGTTGAAAATGCCCGTTAGTAGGCTTGGAATAAAAGCTCAGATGAGTTCGAAAAGTGATGAAATAGGCCTATCATTCATTGAGTTATGTCCCCATTGATGCTGAAAATTACTATTTTTGACCTTGTAATCACCTTAGCCCCTTCCGATTTAAGGCATCAGTACTGCATCTCCGGTAACATAAACAGCAAACAATTACAGAGATGAAAAACGGCAAATGTTGCCAAACTTTTGTCCAATCCTTTTATGTTATTTGAAATAAAATATATTGAATCCAAAACGGCGAGGACTCGACAGCATGAACTAACTGAAATGCTGAAGCGAAAGAAAACCAACCGAGATTAAGTAAGCCTTTACGCTGGAACCGTCATACAATCTGAGGCTGACCGGCCGGCCTGCAATTAAAGAGGGAAGCATAATTATCAACCGTTATTGGGTAAACTGCCACGCATGTACTCTGTCGCATAACATTCTGTTCCGATATGCATTGTTGAAGAACTAAATTCCACCATTGGATTTTGAAACTAATGAGAATGAGGTTTTTAAAACTAAGACGAGGCTTTACGTAGTTTATTAAAACGACAACCTTGATTAAGAAGTTTAGGAGATAACAATGTTTAACTACTGGTAAGGTTAGTTACATACATAGATACATGAACTCTGGTAAATCGAATTAATTGTGAAATATAAACACTGGAGGATGCCGCACGAGGAATATCATCAACAAAAGAAGGAGCATTTAAAATCCCAATCGTAATTTCCCACTTCATTGTTTACTATACGTTTTTCCCTCACTCTGAAGAAACAAATACAACAGAAATATCCGTTTTTCTGGGTAAGTGCTATTTCTTTTTATCTCATCACGAAAATACGCCTATATAATTTGACCCGTTGAACTCCACTTTTATATAGTAAAACTGGGGTTTCCGGGGTATACCTTATTTTTCTAATTTCTTGTTTAAAATATAGATTGTGGGTACTCGTTAGAACCGCCTCGAACGCGTGCCCACAATTTATATTTTGAGCAACAATAAGAAAAATATCAAAAATTTCATCATAAAATGTTCATATTTTCGGCGATAAAGGTAGCAATGTATGTGTATAGACGTGTTTGCGTAATGTTAAGTTATAATTAATCATGATTCCGGTTCACTGTTATTGTATACAAAAACATACAAGTTGCATTTTAAGTAGTTATCAAATTGCTGTTTAAACCCTATTGGTTTCATTTGGCGACAGGGCTTAAGACGACATTTCATCTCGATGTCGGGTAAAAGTCCCACAAATTTGGAATCAACGTCTCCAAAATGACCTTTACAGTGTTAACGGGTACGTTTAACCTCAAATCAAATAAATGAAACAAATCAAATTGTTGTTGGAAAAGTGTGTCGACTCGTAGTCCAACTTTCTAACGTGTAGAGATAAAATGACGTCAAATCTTCTTTCTTTTACTCGTAGGTAACATGATATCCAAATATGGATAAAGGGTGTAGATATAATTACTTCCACTCGCATTTTCCCGTGCGGGTTTCCTCCCTTTCAGGTACTACCTCTTTAAGGGTAAAATCTAATGTGTGATATGCATTCTGTGATATAAAACACAGTTGTGGTTATTTCCCTTTCATAAATGGATTAATAGAAATATTAATAACTACATGAAATTACGACACTCTGTTTTCTTTTTATAAATGTTGTTATATTCTGTCATGTGTCGTTAATAAAATGGTATACTTCATAGAACATGCCATAGAAACAGAAAAAAAAGTTTTAAAACAGGCCATTTTGCTTTCATTTTCGAGGACGGAATCTATTTCATTATAGAAACGCATCACATGTAAGCTTTTATCCCCAAGTATTTTTTATGCAGCATTTGTTTACGTATACACCGGTATTTAGTAACATGAACAATTCGAGATGGTAGCTTGGGTTGTCCAATACAAATAAAGTATTCAGCCGGCTGGTGTTTATTTAAATATATAGTGTTTATTCCGTTGAAGGAATGAAATTATAGTTTAACTAGAAACAATGCATCAGAATCGGTAGAATATTTTGCATTATTATTATAATACATTAATTTGAACAGTTAATACACCGGTAATAAGTAATATCAGTATATATCAATTTAAAGATCCCCTTGTCCATTTAAATTAAAGTTGTCAATATCCTGTTCAACGTTATTAAAAGTTTATGCATTTGGCAACCCTTTTGCTCTTGTCCGCCATATTAAATCACGTGATACTCCCAATCAGCAATCCTTTTTATGCCCCCGCGTATTCGGAGAATACCGGAAGGGCATTAAGTTTTACCCCTGTCCGTTCGTCCCTGCGTCCGTTCGTCCGTGCGTTCGTTCGTTCGTCCGGTGTCCGGGCCATAACTCCTAAACCGTATGGAATATATATAATGGAACTTCACAGTTGCATTCATCACACTGAGACGATGTGTCATGAACAAGGAAGACAACTCTTGCTTTTTTGATTTTTGAATTATCTTCCCATGACTTAGTACCATATAGTAAACCGTGTCCGGGCCATAACTCCTAAACCGTATGGAATATATTCATGAAACTTCACAGGTGCATTCATCACACTGAGACGATGTGTCATGAACAAGGAAGACAACTCTTGTGTTTTTGGTTTTGGATTATCTGCCCTTGATGCATATGTTTGTTTGATTTGAGGTTTAACGTCCCCGTCAACACTGTAAAGGTCATTTTGGAGACGTTGCTTCCAATTTTGTGGGACTTTTACCCGACATTGAGATGAAATGACATCTCAAGCCCTGTCGCCAAATGAAACCAATAGGGTTTATTAGCATGGACGGTCCACCTCGCATCCCGGTTCCTGGACAGGCTTAGATCCTCTAAGCGGTTTACCAGTACTAGTGTGCGGGCCGGATTCAGCCCTTGATGCATATATTCTATGATTAATTTGAAGTACATTTGTAATATTTTTATCCCCTCGAACAACATAGTTGTGAGGGGGGATATAGCATAACTTCACACAAATGTTCCTTATAAAAAATCTCGAGCGAGTTCGACTTTCAAGGTCATGACCTCAAGGTCAAGGTCACTGAGGCTATTTTTAGAAAAAACTTTGTCATCGCTCTTGCGCCTACATTTCTTCACCAATTTCATTATAACTTCACACAAATGTTCCTTACAAAAAAATCTCGAGCGAGTTAGACTTTCCAGGTCATGACCTCAAGGTCAAGGTCACTGTGGCTATTTTTAGAAAAAAAACTTTGTCATCGCTCTAGCGCCTACATGTCTTCACCAATTTCACTATAACTTCACAGAAATGTTCCTTATCAAAAAATCTCGGTTTAGGTGTTAGACTTTCAAGGTCATGACCTCAAGGTCAAGGTCACTGTGGTTATTTTTAGAAAAACTTTGTCATCGCTCTAGCGCCTACATTTCTTCACCAATTTCAATATAACTTCACACAAATGTTCCTGATAAAAACTCTCGAGCGAGTTCTACTTTCAAGGTCATGACCTCAAGGTCAAGGTCACTGTGGCTATTTTTAGAAAAACTTTGTCACGGCTCTAGCGCTTACATTTTTTCACCGATTTCAGTATAACTTTACACAAATGTTCCTTATGACAATATCTCGAGCTATTTCAACTTTCAATGTCAAGGTCACTTGGTCACCGCTCTAGTGCTTATATTTATTGCTGGATGTTAATAGAACTTCATGCAAATGTTTCATATGATAATATCTCGAGTTGCTTTGACTTTCAAGGTCATGACCTCAAGGTCAAGGTCATTGTGGCTATTTTTAGAAAAACTTTGTCATTGCTCTACCGCCTACATTTATGATTTTAATATAATTTATATTTGATTTGAAGTACATTTGTAATATTTTTTATGAATGGCATTTGGCGGGGGCATCCGTGTCCTATGGACACTTTTTCTAGTCAAAAAAACACGTTTGCGGACGATCTTCGGAGCCACTTGACTTAAAGTTCTCTGTTTCAGAAGATTCTGGAGATCGATGGATGGGGCAAGGAGTTCCACCACTCGAAACGCCATCTGGTACAGGTGACTTGCTCTAAGAGACCCCTGGAAATTACCTATATATTGCAAGGCCAGGCCCTGAAGACTGGCATGTGTGCCATGTATTGCGGATTGGTATCTTCAGTGGACTGTCATGGAAACCCAACACGGACGTTGACAGTGCAGATCGGACACGTCGATTTATCCGGAGGAATACGAAAACCAAAATATCAAAGTTCCATGAAATGTCATATTACACCCTGGTCAGACCACAGCTGGAATATGCTTTATCTGTTTGGGACCCGTACAACAAAGAGCGGGTCTACCAGATCGAATCGGTCCAGCGTACAGCTGCTCACTGGACCCGTACAACAAAGAGCGGGTCTACCAAATCGAACCTGTCAAGCGTACAGCTGCTCACTGGACCCGTACAACAAAGAGCGGGTCTACCAAATCGAACCTGTCAAGCGCACAGCTGTTCGCTGGACCCGTACAACATAGAGTGGGTCTACCAGATCGAACCGGTCCAGCGTACAGCTGCTCGCTGGACAGTCAACGCCTTTGACAGAGAGGACAGTGCTACTAAAACTAAGCTCGTGTATTTGCTTGTTTGTTTGTAGTGGAGTTTTACGACCCAGTCAACACTACAACACTATTTAGGTCATTTTTGAGCCGGTAAGTTTAGCTATCCGCACTTTCCTGGGCAGGCTTGTACGCAAGCGGTTAACTAGTACAGTGCACATTCTTTCGCTGGAAAAAAAAAACTAAGCTCGTGAAAGAAAACTTGGATAGCTTGGACAGAGAACATTATAAGAACGAAGGCGTGCTGATGCCCGTCTTTATCACTTTAATAAAATATTCACGGACTTGTCGCTGCCCTAGCCCCCGCCCCGCCTCCACAGCCTACATACAACTTATTAAATTATACTCAAGATAATAACACTCCATGAATTTTAGGCAGGTATACACAATAAGGTGAATTCTGCAAACTGCAGCCCACGCGCTCTTTGTCCCTGGGAGGCTTGTTTTAGCTGCTCTTCACTATTCTAACCTAATATGAACTTAGGCACAGCTTATATACGGGCACGACCATTGTTAACCTCGTATAAATAACTGTTGTTGTTGAAATTGCTGGATTCATAAGATAGATAGATAGATAGATAGATAGATAGATAGATAGATAGATAGATAGATAGATAGATAGATTGATAGATAGATAGATAGATGGCTAAGATAGATAGATAGATAGATAGATAGATAGATAGATAGATAGATAGATAGATAGATAGATAGATAGATAGATAGATAGATAGATAGATACTTCTCACGCTAACGAAAAGAAAGAGAAGCCCTCCCCCCCCCCGACACACAGAGAGAGAGAGAGAGAGAGAGAGAGAGAGAGAGAGAGAGAGAGAGAGAGAGAGAGAGAGAGAGAGAGAGAGGGGAGAGAGAGAGAAGTCACAGAATACTTCGTCCACCACCCATATCCACTGAAATATGTATGTTTGTTTAGGTAGCCACGGTATGTTGTGACAGATGTAAATACTTTGAGATATAAATTGATGGCATCATATTCAAGGAATTGTGTTTAGAGGCATTTATTCTTGATTGTTGAGGACTATCATTTCATTGCATAATATTATGTAGCCCTCAGTGCTGACTGAAGAGAAGTCCTCTGTCTTCAACAGGTAAGGGTCCTCCCTAAGGGAAAACCAATAATTTAGTAACTGTTGACCAGAGTGTACATTATTGATTTTCCACCTAAATGCCTCAGTCAGGGGATTCAACAAGAGCAACTAATGACCCTATTAAGGCTGCCTTTGATCTGCTATAGACAGTATTAATAGGGGGCAATAAAACAATAATGAACACACGGTGTGTCCTACTGTCCAAGAATAAATGCCTTTAAAACTAATGCTTAAGAGCATAAACAGGCAATATATAATGCGTATTTCTTCTCGATTTTTTACTTTGCAATCAAAAATAAATTTGATTTAATTACATCATAAAAGCACACAATTATACATAGATCTAGTAAAAGCACACCAAAAACACATCGTCAATACAACGTAGCTTGCAGATATTTGACCGTCATCGCAGTTTCACAATTGTATTGAAGTTTACGTTTGGTCGTGTATGCCACGAACAAATTTAAACCAAAATACAACTTTAAACCAAAATACAACGTCTAAGCATTGCCGCATTCACAAGTTGGACTGGCATCGCAGTTTCAACGTTGTGTCGACTTTATATTTTAGTTGCCGTCGACGCGCCCTAAATTGAACCAAACCCACAGTGTTAACATTATTGATCTCACAATATAGCATGACGAAGGAAATTTGCTTTCATGGACCAATAACCTTAAACCTTAGCGAGACTTCGCGAGACAACCGTCTCGGACTGGTTAAGACACAAAATGTCTGCCTTTTTCCGAGTCAACCACCAGTACCATACACCATTGTCATTTGACGCTATTTTTGTTTCTTCATTTTTTATTTCTATATTGACTTTCCGGATTTACAGTAACATTAGACAATGGGTAAAACTCAGCAGCGCATTTATGCTTACGGTTTACCAGAGCATTTATGGGAGCTTCTCGGCAGTGTGTGTGTGTGTGGGGGGGGGGGGGTGCCAGTGGACCCAGAATTTGTAGATTCATTTGGAAAGTATACATGAATAGTCATACAAACCATACCTTTTAGTCCACGTTTCAGTGCAGATAGGCATAATCACCTAGCACAGAGAACTGAGATTTCCATACAGATGTAAACTTCTGCCTTAATGTCATAGCAGTCTTTGTGGCTGATAGTTTAATTGTTGCTAATGCATCAATTTCCTGCAGATCAGTAGCTGCTGGCGAATGATATATGTAGCTTTTAAGAATTTTAACACGACAACAGCTGTCTCTGATCTACTGGAAATTGATGCATTAGCAGCAATTAAGCTGCTGTATGCAGTATACATACCAAAACTTACTGAAACGTAATAAGGCGCAGCAAATAATATTAAGACGTAGAAACCCTAGGTAATGCAAAGTGTAATCTGCTGAGGACCTCCAGATATATTGTTCATTATATCGTGTACGTATTGAGCGCGCTTTGTCTACGTTTTAGTACGTTTCACTGTTTTGCTAGGCATTCAATACATATATCGTAGTGCCACGTATGTTTTAAAACGTTACTTGGTCACGTATGTCGCCATATATAACCATATGTATTGCGTTTGCACTACATTTTTCAACGATAATTGCCGTTCTGCTAAGTTACAAAATAAGCAGTAAAACCCAGCCCTCAATACGTAGCAATGAGACTGTAGTTTATGCAGCCATATATAGCCGTATATATCTCGTTTTCACTACGTTTTACCACGTCTATTGCCGTTTTGCTACGTTTTGAAAAAAAAAAAAAAAAAAAACATAGACAAGTCTAGTTCTCAATACGTGATAGTGTGACTGTGGCACTGTTTTTTCAATGGCCAGTGTAGATGTTTCCCATCTTAAATGGGTTTAAACATAAAATTCGAACATGCTGTGACCGTTGCCTCATTTTATGTCTGTGAAATTAAGGTTGACCTGGACCTAAAGGTCATGAACAGGGACTGATATTGTGTCATATTCAGATTTAACACTTTATTAATTTACCAGAAAAAGAAGTGAAGCCAATGGGCAGGAATCGATAAATTAACCCACTTTTCCCAGCAGGGACACCAAAGGGAAAGAAATATAAACATGATGTAATTAGACCTAATGTATACTATATACATCAATACTAGAAAGCCTAAAGTCACTTTCCCACAAATTGGCCAATTTGCTAAACAAAAGAAAATTATGTAAGTGAAACACAAACTCAAAGACCAATTCCAAACGCATTCCACTGGGGGAGGGGTTGGGTGGGGCTTAAATCGATTTTACGCAGCTGCAATCCTCACCCATACTTCCGTCGCGATTTCGACAGAAAATTTGTCCTATCCCATCACGAAAACACGTCTATATAAATTTGACCCTCTTGAACACGACCTTTATATAGAAAAACTGGGGTTTATTTGGGTAAACCTTATTCTTCTTATTTCTGCTCTAAAATATGGATTGTAGGTACTCGTTAGAACCGTCTCTATGAAGCGGTTATGAGGCGGTTCTAACGTGTACTCACAATCCATATTTTGAGCAGAAATAAGAAAAATATCACAATTTTTTATCTGATTGTTTTTTATTTTTCGGCGGTAAACTTTACAATGTAATAGTATAGGCATGTTTTCGTAATGCGCATGAACGCCACCTAATTATCATCAGCATCGTCTTAAAATAATAATAATCACTCCATATTTTTCACTTCTGTGGTGTATTCCTTGCTTCCAAAGGATAACCCTTTTATAGAACATATTTAACTTCACTACAGCTGGTGTGTGGGAATGTGTGGCGACGGTAAAACGTCTCCCTGCCCTACATCATAGTGTAGATTATATTTTCTTGTCCTTTGGAATCATTGATTCCATTGTGAAAATTTTGAAAATATCTGAGGGTCACTGATGAGGCCTAATTGGCCGAAACTAGCTAGTCTGGCCCAGAAAACATGTACACTACATATTTTTTACTTCTGTGGTGTATTCCTTGCTTCCAAGTGTTAGTATCGCCTCGTCGAGGAGGTGATTCTAACATGGACCCACTACATATATTTCTGACAAGAAATAAGGACAATTATCGCTTGAATATCCTCGTTACTTGCCATGATCTGGATCAATGCAACACCTTCATCTCTAATAATCCACATGTTACACAAATACCATCTATTTGGAGGGCAAAAAATAACTGATGGACAACATAAACAGGCTATTTTGTCTTCCTAAAGTGCCTCCCGAACAGTTTATTAATTGGGCCCCGTCAAGGGATTTTGGTACTTATCGCCTATGCGAGCAGCGAAGGTTCAGGCGAGCCTGCGCATCCGCGCAGTCTCGCCAGAACCTTCGCTGCTCGCTCATACAAGCAGTGAATCAAGAGGAACCTTCAGACAGAAAGCCATATCCCTGGCCCCTCTGAATGGCTGGGCATGTAATCACAACATATATTTCTGACAAGAAATAAGGACAATTATCTCTTGATTATCCTCTTTACCTGCCCTGATATGTAACGCTTTCATCTCTAATGACATAACATGTAACACAAATATCATCTATTTGGAGGGCGCAAAATAACTGATGGACGACATAAACAGGTTATTTTGTCTTCCTAAAGTGCCTCCCGAACAGTGGATTAATTATGTTGTGTCAGTTTAATGGCTGTCCCCTGAGGGGGGAAAGACTGTGCAACAGTCTGTGCTGTGGCGAAGACAAATGATTTATACCAGTTCTGTACAGTTTAATATAATTTATTCGCCACAGAAAATGTATGTGAAAATCTAATAATGAAAAGATAATGAACGTATCTTTTGTCCAACTTATCTGTTAGTTCTGCTCCTTTGTGTGTTAAATATCTAACAAAAATCAAAAATGAGTTCCTTTAAGAGCAATGAAAACATTCATAAGAAAGAAGTTGGGTCATACAAAGAAGTTGGGTCATACTACGTAGTTTCGGCTAATAAAGCCTCATCAGTGACCCTGTAATGATCCGGCAAAGAAAGCCAGAGGACACATACTGCAATTTTGCGAATTTCGAATAGGCAGTCGATACAACGACTGATATAAATCAAAATTGGGTCCAAATAATTAAAAACCTGTCTAGAATATGAGTCTAAACCAATAATTTATTTCCGATTTCTCAGAATATTCACGCTGATCTCAAAGGACCAAAAGTAAAATATAAACTGCACTATGGTTGATGTACGGGGAGACGTTTTACCGCCGCCACACGGCACAACACCAGCTGCAGTGAAGGCAATCAAAAATGAGTTCCTTTAAGAGCAATGAAAACATTTTCCAGATATCTTGATGTTAGTAGATATATTCTGTTATCCCTTGTTATTGTAAATCTGTGACTGTTTATCTCTCTGATATACATCGTTCCTTGTATTAAAGCATTGTCTTAGTTTTCCTGTTTGTATTTCCTGTTTTCTGACTTTACTTCATTCCCAAATTTCCACTGTTTCTTCGTTCTGTCCCTTTTCCCTCCGTGTGTGTTGGCTGTTCTAGTGTAACTCTTCCTCACGACCAATAACCTTGTCAACGACGTCAGTGACGTCACGGACGTCAACGTCAATTAAATGATTAGGTAATTGATAATGGCAATAATAAACAATGCAAACAGTATGATACAAATCGGTTGGAAGTTATATTCGTGGAAAATCCACGACATGTGCAACAGTCTGTCTCTGTCTGGAAAGAAGCAGCTTCAACCACTGTAAAGTGAGTATGTATCCATGAGGATGGGCTCTTGATGATTCTTGGAATGTCTGATTGTTATACGTTCCAATAACAACTAAGGTCATTTCGAGATGGGACATGGTTTAGCCTCGTCCCAAAGTCTTAAAATGCTCCTATGCTTGTTTGTTCGAAATTTACCTACCACAATAGCCAAGGTCATAGAGGATTTAGCTTTATAAAGAAGATCTAACATAAGTGTTCATGTATAATTGAATTTATTAAACGAGTTGAGGATAAGGGAAAAAATGCGACGCTTTGCCGAGCATTTTATCCTTTTTTCTCAACAAGTTTAATAAATTCAACACTATGCAAGTTTCTATTTATCATATGACATTGAAAACGCATTTTATTCTCGAAAAATATCAATATTCCTCCATTACTAAACGCGACGTCGTTAAGGACGTCGTACATGTAACGTTACGAGACTTATCTAGCTAATTTGCATATTTAATCCACTAGTGGATTGTCGAAATATTACATGTTGTTATTTAACTCTCAGACGCGACGTCATATGATGAAAAAGGTTGTAGGCGGGGCTTATTTCAAATTGGTGCCTGACTTTTACATTTTGTTGATTGCAGATGTGTGTTGATTTTGTTGATTACTAATGCAAAAACAAAAAAAAAAAACAAAAAAAAAACATAGAAAACCTTCACAAACATAACTTTGTCTGTAAGGAGGCATATCTCAAAAATATTGTCTCACGAGCCATTAATAATTTAATACGCTGAATGAAATTACAGGAAAGGGTCGAGGCTGTTAAATTACCTCAATCACATGATTATTTTAAATTGACCTTTTAAACTAAAATATTATCCCACATTTTGCTCTCACAGATCTAGAACATCTTCTTTATATTTTTGTCAAAATCCTTGCAATTAATGCAAACAGTGAGGATCCTGATCGGAAATAATCATTGTGCAATTCTAATACATACCGAAATAGACACACCAGGAATTTTATGGTGACTTAGTATATAAATTCAGAAAAATATATAACCGCAATGACTTCAGCACCCAATTTCGTAAAATCATTCTTCGATATAAAAAGATTGGGTTTTTATAGACGCCATTCTGATTTAATTTCAAAATTCAATATTGGACTTAAATCTCTTCTGCAACAAGGTCTATCGGAACCCGAATTTTATGGTGACTTAGTATATAAATTCAGAAAAATATATAACCGCAATGACTTCAGCACCCAATTTCGTAAAATCATTCTTCGATATAAAAAGATTGGGTACAACATGGATATTATACGACAGACTGCATGCATGGTAGTTAACCCAATCACGGTTGGCAACTTTGCTTCCCTCTTTAATTGCACGCCGGTGGGTCAGGCCTCAGATTCTATGACGGCTCCAACGTAAAGGCTTATTGAGAATTAGAGAGATAATGTTGGTTGGTGCCTGATGCTCTGTCTCTGGTCGGGCTCATCGGAGTCTAACTGTTGGTTTTCTTTTGCTCCAGCATTTCAGTGGTTTCTTGCTGTCGAGTCCTCACAGTTGTCTCACCTCTGTGGTTCTTTGATTTTTGTGTTCACGGAGATGTTGCACTGACGAGTTAGGAGGCCTTCATGCGGACTGAACAAATTATTTGTCTAAATCGCGACGGAAGTAAGGGCGAGGATTGTGGCCACGTAAAATCGATTTAAGCCCCCCAGTGGAAATCTTCCACTGACCGTTCCAAGGCGGCTCTTCTGTGGCGATTTATTTATGTTGTTGTTTATTACTTACTGTGTGTATCACTTGTGTCTTTTTATTTTGGATGGCCATATGGCCATTTTGTGGGAAAGTAACTGTCCTTATGGCCTTCCTTTGTTTAGGTTTCCATTATGGTCTGGTCGCTTAATGTTTGTATTTCTTTCCCTTGGTGTCTTTTATGGGTGGAGTAAGTTAATTGTATCAATTCCTGATCTTTGTTTCAATTCTACTATGCATGAATGCTCACACTAGTTTTATAAAGTGGCTGGACCTTATCCCACTGAACCCGACAACCCCTACCTCTGCAAACAGTGTAAATCCATATTCATAGATTTATTAGTTTCGTTGCGTTTCCTCGCCATTCTTTCTTTCTTTCTTTCTTTTTTTTCCCTTTCCACTCAACTTTTGTCCTGTAAAGTTCTCCGCAAGCATTACACTCGTTCTTCTGAAATATGTGGATATGATAAATATGGATATGAAGTTGCGCAAGAGGGTTAAAACAGCAGACTCAAAAGGTCCATTAGGGGCATGCAAAATCCGCCCAAATCTTTTCCGTATGAGTTCTCAGTGACAACTCGGTGGATTGGTCTTTACTTTTGGGCCATGATAGATACCAATATGACGTTTGCCTTGATATGAATAGTGTCCATTGCCTTCACTTCTGTTATGCAAGACGGGTTTCAATGGTTGTCTATGGGTGCTCCATCCCCTCGATTCCATAACAGGCCCGTTCAGATTGTCGCCCCTAAACCATATGCATGTACTTATATTTTTTCTCATAATAAGACACCAATCTAGGGGTCACCATGTTTGCCCCAGGAACAAGCTTTAACCCTTCACTTCATTTAGAGCTATACGTTTCAGAAACCGTGAAAATCCCGACCCAGTAACTTTATATATTCTTGATCCTCCTGTCAAAACGCATTCAGGGACACCAATTTTGGATCCTGCCCTGGTTGCGCCCAGCCTAACCCCTCCTCTCTAACCCATAAAAGGCCATATATCTCAGAAAACCTTCATATCCACACCCCCTTACCATATAAATTGGTTGAACAGTATTTATTATTTATATTTACATGCAATATGATACAAGATAAATGTCACAGGATCTGACGGTAGGCAGGATGCATATGCTTATGGGGGCAAGGTGCAATTCATTCATAATGGAAGTGAAGACAATGTTCAGGAATCGATACGCTTAACCCACAGCTCCCAATCAGAGACACCGAAGGAAAAGAAACACAAATATGAATTTTTAGACGACTACGGTAACACTAACAACGGGAAGCCGGATAGACAGTCACTTTCCAATAAAAATGAATAATAGGCCATCTAAAACAAAAAATATAAGCGATTTAAATACTCAAAGACAAAGAAGAACAAGCATAAAACGAGAGAGAAGAACGGCCTTGGATTGGTCAGTGAAACGAATTCCCGTTGCGAGGGGGAGGGGGTTCAATCGATATTTACGCCGCCGCAATCCTCGCCTTTACTACTGTCGCTATTTAGACCAAGAATTAGTTCAGTCCGCATGAAGGCTTCCTAACTCATAAGTGCAACATCTCCGAGTACACAAAAATCAAACAATCACAGAGATGAAACAACAGTGAGGACTCGAGAACAAGAAACCACTGAAAAGCTGGATCAAAAGAAAACAAACAGTTAGACTTAGATGGGCCCATAAAAAATGTGATTAAATTTTGCGACAAAGTTTTTGAAAGATCAGGAAGAAATCTATTTTGGTCTATTAATATTCTAATGAAGGTTTAAATAAATTAAAATCCAGACGTTTTCGTGCTTCAAGTCTGTCTACTTATGATTTGTCCATCCTTTACACAACACTTCCTCATAATCTTATAAAAGAAAAGGTAATGATTTAATTGAATGGTCATTCCATAGGGAATACTCCCTCTATCTTCCATGTCAAGTAAGACATGTTTTTTCACTTCTGACGAGCATAAAACTGATATTTTTGGTCACCTTTCTTCTGACAAAATTTACATAAGATTTACATTGATTCTGAAATTAATCATAAACGCCATTTCTTCAAAATATCCTCCATTATTAAGGGTATGGATTTTATAGATTTGCCCAGTATTTTTCGTGAAAGCTCGGTGCTTTCTTCAATTTCTGCTTATTTTCACACATATAATTTGCTATAAATTTAACAAACCTGTTAGATCTATTATTTTTAATTTCAATAAACTTGTTTCAGATCTTGATCTTGATACTAATACTCCTGATTCAGGTGATTGTAAAAACTCAGTGTATTGCTATCCTGCTACTGGTCATGTAATTACTGGCAATTTGAAAATTATTCCTGATTCTAGGATAAGGTATAATTGCTAGAGGACCGAAGTATCGGTGTACATGTAAAATTGATTTCAGTAAATGTAGAGATGAAATCGCTGCTGCCTTGAATGAATTCGGTAATCGATGGTGTAAGCGAGAGTATGTTGAGCATAAAGCCCTCAAGGACTGGAAACTTAGCATTTTAAAAAACTAGTGAATAAACGCATTTCTTTCTATTCTCGAAATACTAACTTATTACCTCCTAAGCCTAAGACGTATTTAGGTCATCTTAAACTAGATATTCAAGAATTTCAGATGTTTGTTTTGGCCCCTGCAGACAAGGCCGCTAACAACGTCGTCGTTGTGTGACGACTCAACTATGTTAACACGCTTTATCATGAGCTTGGTGGTACTAAGGCCTATGAACTTCAGCCTTTAGCTGAAAAGTGAGCTATAGTAGATGAATATATTTGTCATTCAGCCACCAAGTTTGCTGTGTGTGTTACAGAAGGCCAAGACAAGCTTCCTATGCTATATTGGTTACCAAAACTTCATAAAAGACCTTACAAAGCACGGCTTATTGCAAATTCTAACTACCATTGAACTTTCTAAATTAGTAACTTCCTGTCTTACTGTTATTAAAACGCATGTGATTAAATAGTGTGATAAAGTCTTTGAAAGATCAGGAAGAAATCTGTTTTGGTCTATAAAAAATTCGAATGCGGTTTTAAATAAATTGAAATCCAGACGTTTTCGTGCTTCAAGTCTGTCTACTTACGATTTTAACACTCTTTACACTATACTTCCCCATAATCTTATAAAAGAAAAGCTTAATGATTTAATTGTATGGGCGTTTCACAGAAAAGATTCTCTCTATCTTGTATGTAATGTCAGAAATTCATTTTCATTTCTACAGAGCATAAGAATTATACATTTTGGTCATATCAGAAAGTGTGTGATGCCCTCACCTTTCTCCTTGACAATATTTATATTAGATTCGGTACTAAGTTATTTAGACAAATTGTGGGCATTCCGATGGGTACGAATTGCGCACCTCTTGTTGCTAATCTGTTCTTGTATTGTTATGTAAGAGACTTCATGTTGTCGCTTTCCATTGATAACCAATCTGAAATTATTGAAGCTTTTAGTTCTACTTCTAGATATTTAGATGATTTATTAAATATTGACAATACTTACTTTGATGGTTTGATCAGTCAGATTTGTCCCCTAGAACTTCAGTTAAACAAGGCAAATTCCTCTGATACCGAGGCCCCCTTTTTGGATTTACATTTATCTATTGTAGATGGATTTGTGTCTTGCAAAATTTATGATAAACGTGATGATTTTGATTTCGAGATTGAAACTTTTCCTTTTTTGGACGGTGATGTTCCTCGTGCGACATCGTACGGGGTTTATATTTCGCAGTTAATTCGATTCGCTAGAGTGTCTAGTTATGTATCCGACTTCAACACTCGTAATAAATTATTAACCGCTAAACTTCTTAATCAGGGGTATCGGTATCATAAACTACGTAAAGCCGTTTCTAAATTTTATAGACGTCAGTCTGATTTGGTTTCAAAATTCAATGTTGGACATAAAACACTTCCACAACATAGCCTATCGGAACTCGAATTCTATGGTGACTTAGTATATAAATTTAGAAAAATACATGCGTTTAATGACTTTTGTACCCGATTTCGTAAAATCGTTCTTCGATATATAAAGATTGGGTACAACATAAATGTTATAAATCAGACTGCATGCATGGTGGTTAACCTAATCACGGTTGGCAACTTTGCTTCCCTCTTTGATTGCACACCGGTGGGTCGGAATTAAGATTATATGACGGTTCCAACATAAAAAGCATAAATGGAATTTTATTTTATTTTAGTATTCTTTATGTTGGTTGGCGCCTGATACTCCGTCTTTGGTCGGGCCCCTCGGAGTCTAACTGTTTTTTTTTCTTTTGCTCCAGCAATTCTGTTTTTGCATGCTGTCGAGTCCTCAACCTTGTTTCATCTCTGTAGTTTTTTTATTTGTATGTTCTCGGAGATTTTATGCTGATGAGTTAGGAAGCCTTCATGCTGACTAAACAAAATTAGTGTATTCCGCGACAGAGGTAAGGGCGAGGATTATGGCCATGTAAAATCGATTTTAGCCCCCAGTGGAATTCTTTCCACTGACCGTTCCAAGGCGGTTCTTCTGTGGCGGTTTATCTATGTTGTTGTTTGTTACTTACTGTGTGTATCACTTGTGTCTTTTTATTTTGGATTGCCATTTGGCCATTTTGTGGGAAAGTAACTGTCCTTATGACCTTCTTTTGTTTAGGTTTCTATTATGGTCTGGTCGCTTCATTTTTCTGTTTCTTTCCCTTTGGTGTCTTTGATGGGTGGAGTAAGTTAATTGTATCGATTCCTGATAGTTGTTTTACTTCTACTTTGGTACTAAATTATTTAGACAGTTGTGGGTATTCCTATAAGTACAAACAGCGCACCCTTTAAGGATGATCTGTTCTTGTTTTGTTATGAAAGAGACTTCATGATGTCTCTTTACGTTGAAAACCAATCTGAAATTATTGAAAAATACAAGTGGAGGCAATGATCATACATCGATACAATTAACCCACAGCTCCTTCAGCTCGACTTCTAGATATTCGGATGATTTATTAAATATGGACAATACCTATTTCGATGGTTTGATCAGTCTCATTTACAACTCCAACAGACTCCAACACTCGTAATAAATTGGTAACTCCTGAACTTCTTAATCAGGTAATCGGTATCATAAACTACGCAAAGTTGTTTCAAAATTGTATAGACGTCATTCCGATTTAATAACACCAGGTTCTCTGATGACGTGGCTCGAGTAAGAATACTTATTGTATTGTTTACACGGAAAAGCTTTGGTTCAACGGACATTCATCATTTTTTATTAATTGATTATCCTATATTACACAAGGTCAACCAATATTAAAGAATCATAAATCATGTTTTTAATTGCATCAATTAATAAAATTGTCATTAATCAAGTAATTTCGTATTGGCCCAGTTACAGGTCCTCGGTCGGCCGAGGCCAATACAGCTGAACGAGGACCTGTAACTTGGCCAATACGAAATTACTTGATTAATAACATTATAGTATTGCAAAGACTCATATGAAACTGCGCTCTGGCACTTTTGTATCCCAGTCTGTAACTTAATTGTCTGAGAAACTGTGGAACAATAGACATTCACAAGCTGTATTGCAAGGAATCTCATCTGGACTTTGCATACTTATGCATTTTGGGCATCTCTTAAGATCACTTTTGCGTGGTGAGTTGTTCAGTTTGAATGAAATTACGTCATATCGAGGCCAACGGACAAATGTTCGTTACAGTTAATCCCAGTCCTGTTGAACACCACAACCCCCTATAATTGCATAAAATATAGATACAGAATCAGATCACCATCTCATCTAGATCCACAATCTTTGTCATTCAGTCTGCGAATTTCACATGGATATAATATATCAAGTAATTTGAGTGATTGATATCCAGGAGTGAGTGAGTGTTTGAGTTTTACGTCCCAGCCCGGGTTCGGTCCTGCGACCCCTGGTTTACAAGGCGAGTAGCGTTACCAATACGCCACGGAGGCTTCTAATATCCAGGAATGTGTGTGGCTTCATCAATGTTTAAATTATAATCAGAGCTTAGATCACCTTAACGAGCCGTTACGGCCAAGTGCAGATTGTGTGTAATCGTTAGAATTGCCTCAATGAGGTGATTATAACAATGTTACACCTCATATATTTGTAGCCAAAATAAAAAACATAAACAAGCTACGTGTTTATCACAAAAATTGAAGCCATTAACAGGTAGTGGGTACTCGTTAGAACTGTCTCAATGAGGCGATTTTGACAAGTGCCCACTTCCTTTGGAATCCGAAATCAAAAGACAACTGAAAAACCTGACGATTGCATTTTAAAGCCATTGACAAGTTGTGGGTACTCATTAGCTATTTTTAAGCCATGAACAGGTTGTGGGTACTCATTAGAACTTTCTCAATAATTCTCACTTCCTATGTTTGAAATTATTATTCATCTGGAAATTGTCATTTTATAGCCATGAACAGGTTGTGAGTACTCGTTAGACATTTCCAAGTAGGCAATTCTAACAATGTCCACTTCCTATTTTGAAGCCGAAATAAGAAATTTAAAGCAGGCTGGTAGAAGTTTACTTAAAGGGCGCTCAATCAAAATTAAAATAAATCCCGTTACCTTGTACATTGGGTCATACTCCATGTTCTACCGCATTTCAACACGTATAAAGTCTCCATAATAAGGCACATAATTTGACAGGAAGACCATTTACCTTCCAGAAGCAGCTAAAAATTTGGGGGTTGGTGGGCATACTTTGGCCTTTTTGGAAGTCAGTGTCAACAAACCCTTAACGCAGCGAATAAACGTAGGCATCTCGAGTGGTCAGTCAGCAAAAGTTTCTGGTTATATTTAAATCAGCTACTTTATACAACTACTAATACCTACTAATCTGTCTTCTAATAAACAATAATGCTTCTCAGAAAAATTATGGCTTAGCACCAAATCCAATCAGAAGCAGCAGAATATTCAATTCTGTACTGAAAGCTCTCCCTAAAGCATGTACAGCTTTCATAAAGACCAATGTTGTACTGTAGTGCAACCTGTTCCAAGCCCTATTTTCTTCATGATCCATCAAAAGAATCATATCTAATGTTATAGTCATGCATAACAAACGCAAAAGTTACAAAAAAGTTATCGCTTTCGGATTCCACGATGAAAGCCGAACAAAACATATTTTGTGAAAAAGTGCAAAGTTTATTTCTTCCTAGAATAGAACCCATCAGTGCTTCTTCTCATATGTTTTTGGAATACTTCTATCCTAAAATACACTAAATTATGCACAATCAGTACCAATGCTAGAAATTTTGGCTGTTCTCACACCCCCAAATTTCAGTACAGAATGGCTTTTGGGGGATATTTTGAAGACAAAACTTTATTGAAAGTGATTATCAATGCCTAAATGTCATGACAAATGTCTGAATATATCTCTTCAGATCCTGTAAAATGCATCCAACCAATAATGGCTTACAATGGATTATTTCGGTATTGCAGTTGGATATTTCGGAGAGATGATTTAAAATGTTGGCTTTGCTTGAGACCCTTGCCAAATGCCAAATAGCCTCAATGTGCTATTCAAGATGGAGCGTATTTTGTCTTGTGTTCCTGTTTATACCATTACTGCAAAATAGAACTGGAGGCAATGATCAGGAATCGATACAATTAACGCACAGCACCCATAAGAGACACCACAGGGAAATAAACACAAACATGAAACAATAGACTCTAATGGAAACATCAATAGTGGAAAGCCAAAAGGACAGTTACTTTCCCACAAAATGACCAATAGGCTATCCAAAATAAAATAATATAAGCGACACAAACACCCAAAGAAAACCATACCAAAAATAAACAGCGACAGCAGAACCGCCTTGGTCAGCGGAACGGTCAGCGGAAACGTATTCCACTGGGAGGGCTTAAATCGGTTTACGTTGCCACAATCCTCGCCCTTACTTCCGTTGCGACTAAGACAAATAAGTTTTTCAGTCCGCATGAAGGCCTCCTAACTCATCAGTGGAACACAAAAAATCAACCAACCCTAGAGATGAAACAACGGTGAGGACTCGACAGCAAGAAACCATTGAAATGCTGGACCAAAAGAAAACCAACAGTTTGACTTCAATGGGCCCGACCAGAGACAGAGCATCAGGTCTGTCAGTCAAACCATAACAACATGAGCTCCACAAGCGGGGAATTATACGCCCATGGCATTTAGTAAGATGGAGCATATATACTGACTGTTGTACATGTTTGGGTTTGTGGAATGTAATCAAGGAACAATATGTGCTCGATATATTCTTACCTGGCACTATTAATAACCCCCAATGGCTCCAACTACCTGTCTCCAACAAATTTTCATGGTCGGTAATATTTAATGAACCATAACGTCAAAATAATATAGGCATAGGTTGTTTCATCTCTGTGATTGTTTGATTATTTGTGTTCATGGATATGTTGCACTGATGAGTTAGGAGGCCTTTATGCGGACTGAACAAATTATTTGTCTAAATCGCGACGGAAGTAAGGGCGAGGATTGTGGCCACGTAAAATCGATTTAAGCGCCCCAGTGGAATTCGTTTCCGCTGACCGTTCCAAGGCGGTTCTTCTGTCGTGGTTTATTTTTGTCATGACTTGTTTTTGGGTGTTTATATCGCTTGTATTGTTTTATTTTGGATAGCCTATTGGGCATTTTGTGGGAAAGTAACTGTCTTTTTGGCTTTCCGCTATTGGTGTTTCCATAAGGTCTGTTGTTTCATGTTTGTGTTTCTTTCCCTGTGGTGTCTCTGATGGGAGCTGTGGTTTGATTGTATCGAACTCTGATCATTGCCTTTACTTCTATTTTTAATAATTCAATGGTAGGTATCGTTTTGAATGTAAGTTTATTGTACGTAGAAATGCCCGTGATCAACAAATAGCCGAGTGATTCTAGTAACATTTCGCAATCTTTGAAGTCTTCGGTATGGTGTGGACGAGGGTTGGAAGAGACACTCGTGCGGTTAATTTTTTAAACAATTTCCTTTTTCTCTGTATTATCAACATGAAAATTAATCACATATATTTTGATTCTGCTCGAGCTCTACATTTGTTTTTATTCTATGATTTTTTTTTTCTTTTTTGATTTTTTACGGCGTAGCCGTTATGTTTTTGCTTTTGTCCTACATTTTTCGTTATTCCATTGGTCAATAAAACCACATGTCCAAGGAGATGACCATTTCATTGGTCAATGATTTGCATAAATAAATCTACTCAAAAATACGATAGTTTACCGAAGTTTTAACCTAGGAAATGTTTCATTTTTTATGAGAGACATGAATGAAAAATATATACAGTTTCGGCTTGCTCACCGTCTTGTCCTTTGATGACCATACATCATATGTATAATTGTGTTGCTAGTGAATTCTGAAACTGCTGCGGTGAAAAGCTATTTTGACCTAATTTCACGTGGTTGGTCTATATAGCGAAAGGAACCATTTCGCGGAAGGAAGGTTCCTTTCGCGAAAGGAAGAATATTCTGCGAAAGGAATTGTTTGTTTGATTTGAGGTTTAACTTTCCCATCAACACTGTGTAGGTCATTTTGGAGACGTTGCTTCCAAGTTTGTGGAACTTTTACCCCACATTGAGATAAAATGACACCTCAAGCCCTGTTGCCCAATGAAACCAATAAAGAGATATCGCATGACAAAAACATGTAATAATCGCATTACAAATCGACAGATGTTTAATTTACAGTATATGCCCAATAAAAGTTCCAGTGTATGATTTGTCTTCAGCATACTTTATGTCCTCCATTTCAACACAAAATGGACATTTTCGAGTATCATTAATGTTATATAAATTCTGAAAAGGAATAAGTGTAATTTGAGTTTTAGTTAGGTGCACATCAGATCAAGTTTCCGTCCGTATGCCAGCTCGTCCGTTTGTTCGTCCGTCTATGCGTTTACGTTCACCATAGCGACAACCCTAAATGTTAACCCTAGAATTTGTGTTCAAAAACAGTAAATGATAAAGTTTTCTTATTTGTTGTGCATATACTTGAGATCATATGCTCTTGAAATGAGGTCATGTTTTAACCCTTGACCTTTCACATTGACCTTAGCTCAAACAGGCGGGACACCGCCCTCTGCAAAGCTATTTTATCTCGCGTGACATCGGAATTGTTTGAATACAGTAAACCAGTTCATAGCTAGACAACTGTTGCTGTCACTATTGTAGCTCATATTTCTATACAACCTTCCAATTAAATCTACGCCGCATATCTTTTTTTAAAGATATTTCTTGTTTTACTTGATTTTTTTATTAGTATGTAATCTCAGTGATTTACATTAGCTTGAATTCCACAATTTCAGAATTTCATATTTAAAAATTACATTTATAGAAAAACAGGGTTGCTTCTACGGCAGTGTCGATATATTCATCACTCTCAGAAGCAGTCTCTGTACCATCGTCGCTATCATCTCTAACGTCACTGTCAGTCCACGGGGTTAATGATTCGCTCCATTTCAGCCACAACAACGATGTCACTTTTCCATTATTCCTGCATGTTTGCAGCAAGTAGACCCTTCTTTTTCAACAATGCTTTCGATACCTTCTTCGGTCAGAGCCTTGATGTCTGTCATGCGAAGCTGTAAATTTGCCAGCCAATTTAACGTTTCGAATTTCCCCATATCATCCCAATGACATTCACGTCAGGATGGAATGGTGGTAGATGCAGAAGTTTGTGCCCGTGTCTCTTCAAAACCTGGTCAACTCGATAAATTGGATCTGGTTTATTTCGTTTGCAAAGTTCCAAAAGCTCAGGCTCGAACATGTCTTGCCATAAGGTGCACAAATAATTTCTGAATAGTTAGATCCTTTGGAAGCAAAGAATAAACTAGGCAAATAAACGAAAAAAGCAGACCCGGTTTTATTGAGTCTGTTCATGATCAGTACTGAAATGTGCAACACCGGCCACACCCTCTTGCACCGGCTTGGGCAGAACTCTTATTTTGTTTGATTTTAGGTTTATCGTCCCCGTCAACACTGTAAAGGTCATTTTGGAGACTTTTTCCCGACATTGAGATGAAATGACATCTCAAGACCTGTCGCCCAATGAAGCCAAGGGCTTAATAAGCATCGATGGGCTGACTTGCACAGCTTTGCCTGGGCAGACCGAGTCTGCTATTTTCGTTTATTTGGTGTTTTCTTTGCTTCCAAAGGATCTTACTATTCAGAACTTATTTATCTTCACTGCAGCTGGTGCTGTGCCGTGTGGCGGCCGTAAAAAGTCTCCCCGTACATCCATCATAGTGCAGAATATATTTTCTGGTCCTTTAGGATCATTGAGTTCATTTAGAATCATTTTGAAAATAGAGTTCTGCTTAAGCCGGTGCTAGAGGGCGTGGCCGGTGTTGCACATTTCAGTACTGGTCATGAACAGACTCAATAAAACCGAGTCTGCTATTTTCGTTTATTTGGTGTACTCTTTGCTTCCAAAGGATCAAACTATTCAGAACTTATTAGGGTTATATATCATGAGGGTAATATATCTAAAATGCCCTACTTTTTCCACTGACCGTTCCAAGGCTGTTCTTCTGTGGCGATTTATTTATGTTGTTGTTTGTTACTTACTGTGTGTATCACCTGTGTCTTTTAATTTTGGATGGTCATATGGCCATTTTGTGGGAAAGTAACTGTCCTTATGGCCTTCCTTTGTTTAGGTTTCCATTATGGTCTGGTCGCTTAATGTTTGTATTTCTTTCCCTTTGGTGTCTTTGATGGGTGGAGTAAGTTAATTGTATCGATTCCTGAGCTTTGTTTTACTTCTACTTTGATATTGTCTCGCTTCTGGACTGTCGAAAGCGTAAAACTACATCGCACGGCACCAATAAAAATGGTAATTGTAAACTTAAATTACGTGCTTTTAAAAGAAACAAGACCAGACTGAAGTGACTGTCCATAATATTATTGAATCATGAACGCCATTCAACGGTTGCTTTTCTAAGTTCATTACCCATTTCTGTATTACGGATTCTGGATACGAGGCAAATTAATTCTACTATAGTTCTAATCAGTTATACGACGCTGCTTTTTTAACTAGAGGTTATACTCAGCATGCTCTTCGTCCTTTCATCGATTCTGAAATTAATCACAAAAGTCATTACATCAAAATATCCTTCATTAATAAGGGTTTGGATTTATAGATTTACCTAGTATCTTCCGGGACGGTTTGGTTATTTCATCCATTCCTGCTTATTTTCAAAATACTGACACACCCATAATTTGCCATAAATACAATAAACCTGTTCGATCTATCATTTTCAATTTCAATAAACTTGTTTCCGATCTTGATATTGACACTAACACTCCTGATACATGTGATTGCAAAAATTCAGTGTATTGCTACCCTGCTGCTGGTCATATTATTACTCGCAATTTAAAAATTATTTCTGATTCTAGGATGCGTAATATAATATCTAAAGGACAGAATATCGATTTCCTTCTAAAATTGATTTCAATAAATGTAGAGATGAAATCGCTGCTGCCTTGAATGAATTGGTAATCGATGGTGTAAACGAGCGTATGTTGAGCATAAAGCTCTTAAGGAATGGAAACATAGCATTCTGAAATTAGTGAACAAGCGTATTTCTTTTTATTCGCAAAATACGAACTTATTACCTCCTAAACCTAAGACGTCTTTACGTCACCTTAAACAAGGTATTCAAGAATTTCATAGGGAAATATAAGTGGAGGAAATGATAAGACATCGATACAATAAACCCACAGCTCCCATCAGAGACACCGAAGGGAAAGAAACACAAACGCAAAACAACAGACCTAATGGAAACATAAATAGCGGAAAGCCAAAAGGGCAGTTACTTTCCCACAAAATGGCCAACAGGCTATCCAAAATAAAATAATATAAGCGACACAAACACCCAAAGACAAACCATAACAAAAATAAAGCGCGACAGTAAAACCGCCTTGTAACGGTCAGCGGAAACGAATTTCACTGTGTGTGCGTGGGGGGGGGGGGGGGAGGGGGGGGTTTAATCGATTTTACTTGGCCACAATCTTCGCCCTTTCTTCCGTCGCGATTTAGACAAATAATCTATTCAGTCCGCATGAAGGCCTCCTAACTCATCAGTGCAGCGTCTCCGTGAACAACCTCAGAGATGAAACAACGGGGAGGACTCAACAGCAAGAAACCGCTGAAATGCTGGAGCAAAAGAAAACCGACAGTTAGACTCCGATGGGCCCGACTAGAGATAGAACATCATGCACCAACAAACATTACCTTGAACTAGATCTCTATAATTCTCAATAATACGCTGGAACCGTATTAGAATCTGAGGCGTGGCCCATCGGCGTTCAATTAAAGAAGAAAGCAAAGTTGTCAACCGTGATTGGGTTAACTACCATGCATGTCGTATAACATGTATGCTGTACCCAATCTTTTTATATCGAAGAATGATTTTAACGAAATTGGGTGCTGAAGTTTGTTTTTGCTCTAGCTGATAAGGCCGCTAACAATGTGGTCGTTGTTTGAAGACTTCACCATCTTAACACTCTTCAGCATGAACTTGGTCAAACTAAGGCCTATGAACTTCAGCCTTTAGCTGTAGAGGGGTCTTTAATTGATGACCAAATTTTATCAATCAGCCACCAAGTTGCTGTGTTTCAGAAGGCCAAGACAAGCTTCCTACGTTATACTGGTTACCTAAACTTCATAAAAGACCATACAAAGCACGATTTATTGCAAATTCCCTCAGAGAGTGTGTGAAGCTCTCACCTTTCTACTTGACAATATATACATAAGATTTGGTACTAAGTTATTTAGACAGGTTGTGGGTATTCCGATGGGTACTAATTGTGCACCACTTGTGGCTGATTTGTTTTTGTTTTGTTATGAGAGAGACTTCATGAAGTCCCTTTCTGCTGAAAACCAGTCTGAAATCATTGAAACGTTTAGCTCCACTTCTAGATATTTGGATGATTTATTAAATATTGATAATACCTGTTTCGATGGTTTGATCAGTCACTTCAGTTAAATAAAGCGAATTCTTCTGATACCGAGGCCCCGTGTTTGGATTTACATGTACCTGTTCTTCTGTCTCGGTATATTTTTGTTATGGTTTGTCTTTGGGTGTTTGTGTCGCTTATGCTATTTTGTTTTGGATAGCCTATTGGCAATTTTGTGGGAAAGTAACTGCCCTTTTGGCTTTTCGCTCTTGGTGTTTCCATTAGGGCCTGTTGTTTCATGTTTGTGCGTCTTTCCCTTTGGTCACGTGTGAGACGCCAAGTTCTGCAACGGAAGGTCAGGTGGTTTTTCTCCGGGTACTCCGGTTTTCGCCCACCTATGATTAACGATCGGCTCGATATGAGTGAAATAATCTTGAAAGGGCCGTAAAACCCAAACAAAAAAAGACATGTTAAAAATCAAGTACTAACAGTACCGAAGATCTACGTTATCGCGTAAAAGGCGCGCTACGAAAAAATCAAAGTACCAACAGTACCTCAAATCGATATAATGTAGTACAGTAACGGTCAAAACATTCAAACTATCGATTGAATCTAGGCTGTCATTAAAACTACGCTACAGACTGGAAAACAATTATAGGTGTGCACGTGGATAGGTGTTAGCATTCGAAGATAAAGTTTGAGACAAAATTAGTTCTATTTAAAGTTTTGGAATCAGCTGAAGCAAGGTAGTTTCTGCAAAAGTGAAGGCAGTGATCAGGAATCGATACAATTAACCCACAGCTCCCATCAGA